>MU223161.1:1245167-1258024 GCA_018584345.1 Thuja plicata
GTTAACCTACGAAATTCTAAGTCAAAGAAACTCTAGAAACTTCTAACCCTGGGGTAAGCATGGGTACTACTCAAAGATGACCTTAGTTAACCCTTGACTTACCTTGGTCTCCCTTTACTAGCCATGTTCATAATAAATTGCAACACTTGCCAAATTTGGCACATTAAATTAAAACATTAGACATGACTTAATAACAAGGACATTTACTAATTTAATAACATACATGCAAACCATGTTCATGAAATAAACACATAACAACGAGGTCCATGTCTCTTTATATAGATAGGACCTTGGTAAACATAGGTATATACACAGGTTCCAGAACTGGGTCCCTGATTTAGATCCATGGTCAACTTTTCCTGCACACTCAATGCACACATCAGTAGATCCAAAACACATCATATGAAACATAGCATAACGTCAATAATATAAGCAGGCATATAAGCCACATTGCATTTAGAACTGAAATATCCTAGCATTGATTTCCTATACCATGTCCATCATATTACATTCATACATTCAGATCCATATAAAACATCAACATAAGCTGAAACCAAAACAAAACATAAACATCTCAAAAGTACCCTGATTACAAAATCAGGTGCTGAATATATAACACAGGATTCCTTCGATCCTCAAAAGTATGAAAAGTCTCGCTGATAGTCAAAGCATGTCTACGAACATATTCACTGAAAGTAAAACAAAAATAAGCAGTGAAACAAGGACTGTCTGAGGTGGGTCTCACAACAGCAGCACTGAATTGTTCAACCATGGTTTGGATCAAGCAGATGGTTAAAGACTTTGGCATTCAGGTTGATTATCCTATTGTTATTCGCTGTGATAACACTAGCACTATCAACATGTCTAAGAACCCTGTGATGCATGCAAAGACAAAACACATAGAGATCAAGTACCATTTTCTGAGAGAAAAGGTTGCAGACAAAGAAGTAAAACTGGACTATGTGAGCACCAAAGAACAGCTGGCAGATATTTTCACAAAGCCCTTATCAAAGGATACTTTTGAGTATCTCAGGGAGAAGTTGGGAGTAATTCCCTCTCTTGAGTCTATTTAGAAGAAGCAGCAAGAGCATCAGTCATTAAGTGACTGATGAATGGTTGACTTCTCTACTTCTGGAGTAGTACCTGTGCCTAATTATTTATGGTACCCTTTTCCATTGATGTCAGAGGGGGAGTATATAGTAAGGGGGAGTATGTACTAAGGGGGAGTATATACATGGAACATAAACATAGTCAGAAGAACTGAAGCAGTGTAGAGGAATCCTTGATGAGGATATTGAGAAGATTGTAAAAGAAAGAGGACACCATGAACATAGGACATTTTTAGTATCATATGTTGCCATCGATGTCAAAGGGGGAGATTGTTGGAGATTTGATTCTGAGCAGTTGATTGATTGTATTTTTGTCATTGATGACAACATATAATACACAACAGTGATTCTATATGACCTTATCAGAATGATGACATGAAGACTTGTGTGGTTAGATACATGTTGTAGACATGTTTATTATGTTATGTTCATACACATAGATCCAGATATGATGTTTCAGTCAAGTTGTGTAATTCTGTTATTGGTAGTTACAGTTCTGGAAAAGTATCTGTTCAGAGCTGACTTATGTAACATGTTTCTTGAGTTGCGCCTATCTTCAAGATATGCATGTGTATATTCATGATTAGTTATGAGTTGATGATAGTTATCTAAAGGAGCCAAACATGTTTCAAGAAGATTACAAAGTTAGAGTCAATTTGGTGAGGCCGACTTAGTAAAGCGTCGCATCTATTCAGTTTATACTTGCGCAGTTGTAATTATGCTTGCATGCTTAGTAGAGCCGACAAGGATGTTATGAAGAGTTGTCTTACAGGTCCCATGATCTCATACTTTGAGGAAGATACTTATAGCAATTCATGTGTGATACACTAAGTGTGAATGATACAAAAAGAGATGAAAGATGTACAGAGTAGATTATCAGAGTTGGTTCATTCATCAAGAGTCTATGTGAAGAAGAAGTGAAAGATAGTAATACAGTGGAACTGATCAAGATAGCAGGTATACTCTACAATTCATTGTCAGATATAGTGCATATCTATTAAACAGAAGGTTGTAGCCTTCACTATTAAGCAGTGAGCTTTTGGACAGTGAGTCCACCACCCCTAACAGGGTTATTTGTAAAAGACTCCTAACGGGGTCCGACCCTTAACCAAGTCACTATACTTATTGCATTGTAAAGTACAACTCCTAACAGGGTTGAAATATCTTCTAACAAGGATTACTATAAACAAGTATAGTTCATTGTGGGTGCTAATTCCCACTGGGGTTTTTACCATTTGGTTTCCCCGTAATCAAATTGTGTGTTGTGTATTGTTTCATCTAATTAAGCATTTACTTTGTTGTATTCTGAAGTTAAAGAAGTAAAAAGAACTAAAGTTACTGATAACTGATTCACCCCCCCCCCTCTCAGTCATCCTTTGGGACTATTCTAACAATTAACTTATATACACAAATTCATATATAACTAAACTATCATACAACTATTATGTCTGGACTGAGTCAAGTTTTTAGGCACTTCTCTAACCGAATGCATGTGAAACCTTGTTCTCGGATCTCTAAAAAATTAAACAAAAAAATTTCACATATTTTCTCCTCATCCAATTGAATATGGGGTCTTGATCCATGTTAGATATACAAGATCTACATTTTAGAAACTTGTTGGTTACCCTAGTAAGGGTTTGATTAGTTTACATAAAAATCTAAATAAATTTTCCCACACTTAATGAAATTGAGTGATATAAAAACCAAAATTAAGTAGATTTAATCATTAATGGAATTAAATGATTGAATAAAAAAATAGATTCAACTTCCTTACTACAAGATTGATGAATTCAGACTGTATAACAAAACAAAGTCATAAAATTATGTAGAAAACCAAGTCTTTATTGACATCTCATTCCTTTACATTGACCACCTTACCCATTTTTTTTGTATTGATAGAATATATATACCTTTTCCATTCATGGAAAGTGACAACTACCCTTTGATCTACCATCTAACGACCTTGTGGTCGGTTACATCCCCTTAACAAGGCTTGCTACACACATTTTAATTTTTAACAACTTTTGTCTTTGTTCTAACCTTAGGAATATAATCATCTTTCTTATGACATTGATATGGTCTTATGAGACCATATCAAAGAAAACAAAACTAACCTGATCTCCTAATCTACCCTTTGATCCCTTCATGTCCCATGTTAACCATGTTTTCCCATCATGGCAACTTTTAAGAATTTCACTACAAATGAATCAATATGAGAAAACATGACTTTAATAGCCTTTATTACATCATCAAATGGTCATATTGAACTTATAAAATTAATGCTTCCACATATTCTTCATTAGGCCTTATGGTGACCCCTATTTTCTAGGTTCTCCTGCATCAATTTTTTGTAGCTTTGCAAAGTCACTTAACCATGAGAAGATAATGTTGCCTAATGATATTGACATCATATATATTGGACCAGCCTATCATCCAAGTCAAAAATAATTGTTGTAGTGGGATATCTACCCAAGGGATAACATACCCATTCTTGTCAATACAGAGGAGGCTTTTGATCATTTGATGATACAATAGGTTTGCAAGACCGATCCTAGTGAAAATGTCATGCTGAACTTTAATGTAACTCAACTAAATAAAGAAAAAGTAGGATTTCCTATTAGAGAAAGGAACAATAAAAAAGCCTTTTAGAAAATATTTGAGGAAGAGAAGCGAAAATGGAAAGAGAAAGCCACTCAATAGGAGAGATTAATACATGAAATTAAGGGAGGAGAGACATTAGTGGATTATGAGTAGGAACAAAGGGTAACCTTGGCCTTTCATGACACTATATATTTAAAATACACAATGGATAATTTAGAAAAGAAATTAAAGGACCTGAGAGAAAATGGTGAATCATAGATTCATAAGATAGAAGTTTATGTGGTCAAGCATTATTTTAATACAATGATGGTTCGTGCACTATTATTTTATAACACATACAAAGGGACATGGACTTACCTTAAGGATCATGATAAGCTGCAACAACAACTAGACAAAAGTTAGAATCATGAGATGATCTTGAACTAGATAGTCTTTCCATGGGAAAAGGGTTTCTCAAGACACATAAAAGGTTTCAAAATGGAATAGGGAATGATATGAAGAGGTTGGAAGGAAAAGAGGTAGATATAATCCCATCCCTCATGTTTTATGGGGAGGTTCTATCCCTAGAGAAATTGAAAGATGAGTTTGCAAAGCGTATGACAAAGGTGTTCGAGAAGATGAAGGAGGTGATGACTTAGAAACTAATATAACAAAGGCCATAGATACCATATAGAAAAATACTATGTGATCAAACACGTGAATACTAACTATGCTACATACAAAGAGTAGAAATATGTGGAGCATATTAGGAAATTAAACTTGTTTTTTGGTAGGGACAGTTAATCAAACTTTTTGTCTACTCAGAATGTTAATAGTTGTTAAGTTTGTCACTGCTCCTACAAAATGATGGACCTTTTAACCAAAATACTTATATCTCTTATATAATGTAGATCATTTTGTAGAAAAAAATAATCATTACAATAATCAGTTGCAAGACTTTATATTCTCAATTAATACAAAAACCAATATCATTATTTGCATAAGTGTTATTGATTATTTTATGTTGCAATTTCATTGTCTATTATAATTTTCTATTATTTTTAATTGGTACTCTATGTTATTGTGTAAGTAAATTGTGTAATAATACATATTTGGAATATCAAGAGACATTTGAGATTAATTTCTCTTGTTGTGCCTTATCTAATTAGTATTTCATAGGGAAAGTTGAATTCAATTAGACTAACTGTGAAAATATTATATAGTCCTATAGAATTGGAGGCTGGGTAGTTGACAGATCCATCCAAGATAGGATTTAAAAATTGTCTTTCAGAGTTATACATAGGGTTTTCAAGTGTATGACTCTATTGACAAATGAAATAAGGAAATGATCTAATATAAATTCATCTACACCAAATTTGAGTAGAAGTAGAAGAAGTGAATTGAGTATTAGAAAAAGAGTTGATATAATCAATAAGATAGAAGAATTATATATTATAAGACTAGATAGAAGCAATCAGATATAGAAGATTCAAAATGTGTTAAAGTGACAACAATAGATAATTAAAGATAGAGATACTAAAGTAAAGATAGTGAATAGATACCTAGGTGAATCTATTCCAAGATGTAATGCCCTCTTCATAGCTCACATAGAAATTAGAATAGGGATAAAAATCAATCTTCTATAAAAAGCTTTAATTTGGGAACACAATTGAAGAATAGGTCCACCCGCCTAGGTCCTATAGAGCTGAAAGTGTAGAGGATTTTAATTAAGTTTGATTAATCCTGTTCATTGGCCAGATCAAGTGAGAAGTTTCTAGAAGGAATTTGGAAATTTTCAAGAAATTTTTTAATCTGTTGATTTGGGAACTAACATTTCTAATGAAGGTGTGATATATGATGAATATGATAAAGGTGGTTCAAGTAACAATGAATGAGTATTTATTACTATCAAGGAAGATGATCCAATAACTAGTGAATCTACTATTTGCAAGAATGTGGAAAGATATTTGGCTACACAAGTTCAAGAGAAAGATTAATTGGTGATTAACATTGGATGCTCCCATCATATGACAAGTGATAATAGTAATTTTGTGAGTTTGGAAAAGTATGAAGGTGGTATTGTGAGGTTTAGTGATGATACAAATGATATTATTTGTGGCAGAGGATCATTTTCTCTTGATGCTAAAAATAATACTGATGATGTCTTGTATGTAGAAGGTATAAATAATAATATTTTGATTGTTGGATAGTTGGTTGACAAGAGATATGATCTTCAATTCAAGAATCAGAAGTGTAAAATCTTAGGAAGTTTTGTAATTAAAACTACATCAGGTACAAAGACTAAAGGTAATGGATTTCATTTAAATAGTGCAGATAGAAGATGCTTGATTGCTCTGATTGATGAAATTTGGTTGCATCATAGAAGAATGTATCATTTGATTTTTGATAATAATTGTGTGAGATATCTTCCTACGTTGATGAAACCTAATAACACCATGTATAAGGAATATGAGTTGCGAAAAAACTAGAATTACTTTAAAGAGTAAGAATCATTGTTCAAGTGGATTGTTGGATCTTGTGCATATTGATTTGTGTTGTCCTTCTAGAGTTGAAAATTTATACGGAGAAAAATATTTCATGTTGTTGATTAATGACTATTCTAGGGAGATGTGGGTTACTTTCTTCAGGGAAAAGTTTGAGGATCTAGAAAAATTCAAGCTTTTTAAGGCTATGGTTGCGAAAAAGACATGATTGAAGCTCAAGTGACTGAGGTCTGACACAAGTGGTGAATTCAATTGTGGTAATTTCAATGTATTTGGAAAGATCATGGGATAAGAAGATAGTTGTCTTCTCTTAGGATCTCTTATCAAAATTGAGTAGTAGAAATAAAAAAATAGAACCATTCAAGAAATTTCCAAGATAATGATGTTTGAAGGAAATGTTTTGCATGTGTATTAGAGAGAAGTTGTGAGTACTGCAATTTATACTCTTAACCTAGTGCATATAAAAATTTATACCGGTAAGACTCCTTATGAATTATTCCATGTTCATGTCCCTAGTATTGATTATTTCACATTTTTTTAAAATTAAGTGTCATACCAAGAGGGATAAATAGTTAGGAAAGTTTGACTCTAGGTATGATGAAGGAATATTTCTTTGTTATTCTACCAAAAGAAAGGCCTTTTGATGATATAATAATAGACTAGGGAAGGTAGTTGAGAGTTTAAATGTCAAGGTTGATGAAAGAATAAGAGACAATCTAAATCCTTTGGATATGATTTAGATTATTAGAATACCTATACAAACCTAGGAAAGTAACCTCAAACCCATAATCAGGTTCAGATCATTTTGGGGAATCTAGTTCTTCAAAGAGAAGAAACTAGTGCAAATGGTAATAAAAGAACACAAGAGTCTAAAATTGAAGAAATACCTACGACTCTAGGGTGTGTAAGGTTGAATCATTCTAAATATTAAATAATAGGAGATATAAATATTGAAACTAGAAGAAGAGTTTCTAAAGATAAAGTTGAGTATTGTTTGATTTCAAAGATTGAACCTAAGGATGTGAATGAAGCGTGTAAAGATGGACATTGAATAAAATAAATTGAAGAAGAATTTATACAAATTGAAAATAATAATACACGAGTTCTTATTCATGTACCCGAGGCTAAAAATATAATTGAAACCAAATGGGCCTTTTGGAAAAAATGAATGAGAAAGGTGAATATATTTGAATAAAAATAATACTTGTTTGTAAAGGATATTCACAAATGGAAGCAATTGATTTTGAGGATACCTTTTCCCGTGTCGAAATAATTGAAGGTATAAGATTGTTTCTTTCTTTTTCTACTAACAAGGATTTCAAAGTCTATCTGATGGATGTCAAATAAAAATTATTAAATGGTGAATTGGAAGAAGAAGTGTACACTGAGAAACCAAATAGATTTCAATTGTTTGATCAAAGTGATATGGCTTACTAGTTGAAGAAATAATTGTATAGATTGAAGAGATCCCTAAGAGAATGGTATGCCAGTTTGGATAAGTATCTGTTGAAGCTTGGATTTAATAAAGAAATTGTTGATAGCAATCTGCACTTCAAGATTGTTTCTAATAACATTATGATTGTTGAAGTTTTTGTTGATGATATTATATTTGGAGGGAATGATAGTTTGAGAAAAAAAATTTCTAATGAAATCTGAAATGGATTAGTAATATCTATGATTGGAGAGATGAAATTATTTTTAGGCTTGGAAATCACAGAGTTAAAAAATGGAATTTTTATATCTGAATCCAAGTATGTAAAAGAGTTGTTGAAGAAGTTTGGAATGGAATATTCAATGCAATTTGGTACTCCCTGTTAGCACCTAGGGTTGTTTTCACACCAACATATCAACCTATTAATGCCAGATATAATCACTAGACTTATAGAATCCATAGGAGGTTGTTAAAAGATGTCATGAATGATGACATGTAACTGATTGAATGCTTGATAATGATAAGTTGAAGATAATGCAAGACATTAAATCAGTTAATGGTTTGTATTGTCATTGATATCAACTTGATATCATCTGTACAGTCATGTACATAATGCCAAAGACTTCAGAGAATCAATGGAACCAAGGCTATGCTTTTAGCAATGCATAAAAGTCAAGTATTCACTTAGTGACAGACAACACCAATGGAGTGCACACCATCGGTAAAGTCAAAGAATAAAAGTCACAGTGATACCCAACGAGAAGAAGACAGTGTTTCCTGACAAAGCAAAAACATAGGATGCCTGATGAGCTGAAAACAAAGTTACTCGATGAGTAAAAAGCCAATGTTGCCTGACGGATGGAGATCCTGAAGCTAACTGGAGTCACATTGATGGGACTATCAGTTGTCACTGAAGACTAATAGTAGTGGTGAATGACGGAATAGTGAGTTCAAAAAATGACAAAATATCTAGCTGGCAAGAGCTAAAGATAGACCTAACTGGTTGTTTTCATTGTTTTATTTGACCAGAGTTAAGTGATTGATTTAAAGATGATTTGTACAGTTGGAAAGAAGATTTCTACGAGACAAATCAAGAGTTATGCTTTAAATCAAATTGGATGGATTGTTTATCACAACAAGAATCAAGAATCAAGAATCAATGAATATCATGTCTATATAACAGACAAGCTTAATTAATTTCAAAATACACATTCATGAAAAGGGAATTAGGGGGAGTGAATAAAAAGAGTATGCTGAAGAGAAACTGATGAAGAACAACTTCATGCAGTACTGATCAATCAAGCTAAAGGAGAGCTAATGAATTCTGCAGACACTGATGAACAGTGAGCACAACATCACAGAGAAGAAAGTGTGGAGAACAAAAGAATTGAATTGATACATTGATCAGAGAGGTAATGTACTTAAATATATCTTAAAATCTGTAATTCAAGTTGCATTAGAAATAGGTCATATTGTTTCAGTTTAACCACTGAAGCATCAAGTCTCTTAATAGAGCAGGACTTAACAATCATCTATATATTGAGGTACATCCCAAGGAGTGCCAAAAATGTTGATTCATGAAAGTAGCCTTGGATATGCCCGATGCCTATTGACAGTCTAAGAGAGAGACTGATTCAAGTATGGTAGCATTAGATGCTTGATACTAAGTGACAACCTATATGTGTAAAATCCTCTAACAAGGTCACACCTAATAGTGTGTTTGTAACCTTTAACAGGGTTGGCTCATAACAGGGCTCACTTCAGAAGAGTGAAATTTTGGGGTACCGGTCCCAGTGGTTTTTTCCCTTAATAGGGTTTCCATGTTAAAATCCATGTGTTATATGTGTGTATGATGCATTTCTTTACTCTTCTTTGTCTTACATAATTCATTCTAGATATATCGGTATACTCTGCATATTTACTATATTTTGGTAAATAGATAACTTCTTATTAGTAAACATCAAGAAGAAGGTTTAACAAAGCAATCTGGCGAGTAGTAAATTGATATAAGTTGTTCAAGGCATTCATCTTATAGAACAAATGATAGCTTGAGAAATAATTAGTAGTTATAAGAGTTGAAGGGTTGATTTAAGGATTAATTTTTGAGGTCACTGATTCACCCCCCTCTCAGTTATTACTAACAATTGGTATCAGAGCTTGTGTGCTTAGAAGGGAGGTTTCAAGACCTAAGCCAAAGATCACAAGATGAACAAATGAGATGTGCCTAAGTTGAACAAAGATAATTTTGCTTCATTATAGAGCATGATAAGACTCCACTTATTAGGTATTGGTAATGATGTTACTCAATTCCTAGAAAATTAATATGTGTTGCCTATAGGAGCTCCAATAGTGGAACAAATGAGAGAGAAGCATGAACATAACAACATGATTATAGAGCTTGCTTCCTCACTCTCCGATACTGAATTTGAAGATGTCAAAGAATGCAAAACTAAAAAGCAGATGTAGGTCAAATTGAAGCTTGTACATGGTGGTGACAAAAATGTTTTGAGAGCTAAGGAAGAAAGCCTTAAAGGAAAGTTTGATGATCTCAAAATGAAAGAAGGAGAAAACATCAATCAATACAACACAAGAATTAAAGAGGTAGTCAATGCTATCCGAGGAGTTGGAGGTGTACTAGAAGATGATACAGTGGTAAGTAAAATTCTAAGAACCTTACTACCTACTTATGCTATTAGAGTATCTTCCATTCAAGAAATGAGAGTAGTATAAAATACCAATGTTACTCTAGACAATTTAATTGGAAGACTGATTTCATTTGAGATGAATAAATTTGATAATAGTGTCTTACCAAACATAGAGTCTACATTCAAAACTTCTATGAGAATAAGTAAATCAAGTCACAAAAACACTATGAGAAAAGATAGTGATAGTGAAAATGAAGAAGATGATCTTGATGAAATTGAAGAAATTATGGCCAGAAGAATGTAGAGAGGCAAAGGTAAATACAAAGGTAAATTACCACTTGTTTGTTTTAATTGCAAAGAGATTGGACACTTTGCTACAAGATGTACTAACAGAAGAAAAGATGACAGAAGTAATGATATATCTTTTGAGAAGAATTCTGACAGAGGTGATTACAGAAGCTACCGACAATCAGAAAGAAGAGATACATGAGACTATAAGGAAAAAGGAAAGAAGGTCAGCTACCTATAAAAATGCAAGGATGATGATACTGACTCTGAATCTGATGAAGACATTGAGATGGTGTTTGTGGCTATAAAATATTATTCAGATGATGATGAAGAAAGGTATGTAGAAACAACTCTCATATCTAAAATTAGCAAAAATGATGTATGGATCATAGATAGTGGCTGCACTCATAATATGACTGGTGATAAGCAAAATTTTGAGACTTTTGAATAGTACAAGGGTGGATCAGTAAGAATGGGTAACAAGACACCTTGTCCAAGTGAAGGTAGAGGAACAATAATGTTGAATAACCAGATAAAGTGTGAGAATTCTTATTGGGTAAATGGATTGAATTATAATCTATTGAGTGTTTCTCAGTTGAACAATTCAAGTCACAAAGTTGCATTTGAAAATAAGAAGGTAAACTTCTTCAACAAATCTGGAAATCTGATGGTATTGGTGAACAGACTAAAGGTAACCTATTGTATCTAAATCATATTGACTCTAGTTTTTTGATTTCTACAAATGAATACATATGGTTATGGCACAAAATACCGTGTCATGTGAATTTGACAACATGATAAAGATTAGCAAAAAGAGAAATTTCAGAGGCTTGCTGACGATGATCAAGCCTAACAATATCATTTGTAAAAATTGTCAAAATGGTAAAATGACAAAGTCTAGTTTCAAAAGAAAAGCCCATACATCTGATGCAATTCTATAATTAGTCCATACTAATTTATGTGGACCTATGAGGACAAAACGTTATTATGGAGATAGATATTTTATTCTCTGTGTTGATGATTACTCTAGAATGATGACAGTTATGTTTCTAAAAGATAAATCAGAAGCATTCAAGATGTTTAAATAGTATAAGGCTATGGTAGAGAAACAAAGCGGTAAGGATCTAAAATGTTTGAGATCAAATAGAGGTGGTGAGTTTATATCAGATGAATTCACAAACTTTTGTAATGAGCATGGTATAAAAAGACAGGTTTCTGCACCAAGAACACCACAGCAAAATGGGATCGTTGAGAGAAGGAACAGATCAATAGTTGATTGTGCAAGAACACTGATGATAGAAAAAGGCATCACCCAAATATTTTGGAGGGAAGCTATCAGTACTACTATTTACACACTGAACAAAGTAAAATTGAAGAAAGACACCAAGAAGACACCTTATGAGCTATGGTATGGATACACACCCAATGTAAGTTATTTTAGAAATTTTGGTAGTCAAAGTTATATCTTAAAAGATGATAGAAATGGAAAGATTGACGCCAAGAGTGATGGAGGTATATTTATAGGGTATTCCACCAAGAGAAAAGCTTATAAATGTCTTATCAAAGCTTCTAACAAAATTGTTGAAAGTGCAAATGTAAAGATAGATGAGTTTGCAGAAAAGAATGAGCTGGAAAGCACAAAAGAACCAGAAGATTACAACAAGTTTTTATACTATGAAGAACCTAACACTCTACCCAAGCAACAGTGCTTAATTCTAGAACAATAGAATGTTGCAACCGATGGTCAAGCTGTAAATACCGACGGTTGGGATGATAATCAAAATAATGGGCAAGGTGATGAAGAAAAGAATGTAGATCAAAATGATGATCAAGCTGATACACAAAGAGCTATACTTGTACTTGCAAGATATGTAAGAAGGAACCATCTAGAGATCTAGATCATAGGAGATAAGAAAGCTGGTACAAGAACAAGAAGTAAGTCTCTAAACTCAAGCTGTCTAATTTGTGAGTTTGAGCCAAAATCTGTTAATGTTGCACTTGATAATGAAGAATGGATAAGTTCTATGAATGATGAGATTGAGAAGATTGAGAAAAACAAAAAAATTGTCACTTGTGCCAAGACCATATGACAAGAATGTCATTGGTACAAAATGGATATTTAGGAATAACCTGAATGAGAATGGAGAAGTCACAAGGAATAAAGCAAGACTAGTATGTGTAACACCCCAAAATTGGCACCTAACAACCTAATCAATTTTGGTGCATTTTCTTATCTTCAAAGTCCTATTGTATTAGGCAAATTCTTCTCCTAATTGACTTTAATTGACTGAGTTTCAAA
>MU223161.1:1268766-1290388 GCA_018584345.1 Thuja plicata
AACTGTTTCTTTTCAAGAAACTCTTCATCCTCTCTCCTTGGTTTTCTATAAATTGGACCTCTTTTCTTCATTAGAGAGGATCTTTTGTTTTGAGCATCATTACTATAGGAAAATTTAGCTTTGATTTCATGCTTTTAGCTTACTTTCTTGCATAATTAATATAATTTTCATTGGAATTGAACATTGTTTAGCTTTAATTTATGATCAATTTGTAGGGGCTAACAATTCAATCTTATGCTTTAAAAGCTTTCTAGATTTATTTGCTAATCAAATTCTAGCTTAAAAAGCATTCTTTTCTAGATTACAAGTATTTCCTTTCTAGATTAGAAGCATTCAATTTCTTAGATTAATTGCACTTTTACTTCCATAGCTTAATTTCATTTCATTCTTAGACTAGTTGCACTTCAGTTTCATAGCTTAAATCATGTCTCAATTCATAGAATAATAGCATTTTCTCATGAACTAGATGCATATTTCTCATAGATAATGGCTTTCTTCATTTACTTGCACTATTAAATCCTCCATGTTAGAAATGGTGAGGTTGTTGGCTCTTGTTCTGAGGGTAAACTTCAACAATCACATCTAATTAGGAGGCAACATGTCGCTTCAATCGCATTTGCAGAGCAAACAATTCATGTTTGTCTTTGTAAATTCATTGATTGTGTAAGGGCTATGTTGCGTTTGTGTTGAATTAAGAGGTCCACATTCAGCATAAGACAGTATGCAAGGGGTATGCACAAGAGGAAGGTATAGACTATGGAGAGACCTTTGCACCTATTTCTAGGCTAGGAGTAAGAATACTACTTGCTTATATTGCATTCAAAGGATTCAAGGTATACCAGATGGATGTCAAGTAAACATTCCTAAATGGAAACCTTGAAGAAGAGGTATACATTGAGAAACCATAAGGGTTTGTAGATCTAGACAAGAGAAACATGGTATGTAGACTTCACAAAGCCTTGTATGGATTGAAACAAGCTCCTAGAGCCTGGTATGAATGACTCCATTCCTATCTAATAAGTATTGGATTTGTAAGCACTAGTGAAAATAGTAATATTTATTTGAAGGAAGATATTGATGCTAACACTTTGATTACTAAAATATTTGTTGATGACATCATATTTGGAGGAAATGATATGCTATGCAAATCATTTGATAATGAGATGAGAAAAGAGTTTGAGATGTCTATGTTTGGAGAGATCAAGTTCTTTCTTGGTCTACAGATCATACAACAAAGTGAAGGTATTTTTATTACACAATCCAAATACATCAAAGAGGTCTTGAAAATATTCAATATGGAAGATTCCAAACCAATTGGAACATCGATGGCTACTGGATGTAAGCTGACAAAGGAGGACAAGACAACAGAGGTAAATCAAACTTTGTATAGATCAATGATTGGAAAACTCATGTATGTTGTACACACTAGACCAGATATTGCACATGCAATAGGAATTGTTGCTAGATTTTCTACTAACCCCAGGGAATCACATATGACTACTGTGAAAATAATCTTAAGATATTAGAAGAATACTGAGGAATTTAGCTTATGGTATAGAAGAGAGGGCAAATTTGAACTTGAGGTGTTTACCGACGCTGATTGGGCTAGAAATTTTGATGGTCGAAAGAGCACAACTAGAGGAGCATTATTTATGGGTGACAGACTTGTCACATGGATTAGAAATAAGTAGGGATGCATCTCTTAATCTACTGCAGAAGTAGAGTATGTTGCTGCTGCTGCAAATTGCTCAAATATTGCATGGATCAAATAGTTGCTGGATGGTATGCATATGAAGATCTTAGAACCAGTGATTATGTATTGTGAGAACACCAACATAATAAACCTTTCCAAGAATCTAGTCATGCATGCGAAGACTAAACATATTGCCATCAAGTATCATTATTTGAGAGAACAAGTTCAAGAAAAAGACGTGATACTTGAGTATGTACAATCAAAAGAACAATTGGCTAATATCTTCACCAAGCCACTTCCCAAGGATACATTTGAGTACTTGAGAAAGATACTAGGGGTCAAACCCTTGTCTACCAGTCAGTAAAATGACTGAAAGATGCATCATCCTATATATTATTGGAATATCATTCATGTTGATGCAAGAAAAAGATGAAAAACAAAGCTACATCTATATACAGATAGGTATATATCATAACCAAGCACCAGAACATATTGTTGAATTCCTGATGGATATGGGAAATTCAAGAAATATATTATGGATAGAGAAAAATATTGCTTGACACTAATGTCAAATATCTATAAAATACTTGTTTGGCATTGTTGTCAAAGGGAGAGAGATTGTCCATATTATCACATCATCCATCATCAAATTACTCCAACAGGGAGAGATTATATTCAAAGGGAGAGAAAATTGTATGAAATTTTGTACAAAGGGAGAGTTGCTGACAAAAGAAAAAGACATCACAAGAGAGAGAATAGTAAAAGGAAAGAAATTGACACAATGAGAGGTCACAACACATCAGAATAAAGAGAACTATAGGAATCAAATCTAAGGTAAAATAGAGCTTACCGAAGTTCAGAAATTTTATCGGTTGACAAAAGGGAGAGATTGGTGGTTTTATGAATCTCAATGATTGTATTTCATATTGTATTAGAAATATTATATTGTGATAATATAGTATGTTACCATCAATGCCAAAGGGAGAGATTGATGACATGTAATCAATTGAATGGTTGATAATGATAAGTTGGAGATAATGCAAGATATTAAATCATTTAATGGTTTGTCTTGTCATTGATTTCAACTTGATATCATTTGTACAGTCATGTACATAATGCCAAAGACTTCAGAGAATCAATGGAACCAAGGCTATGCTTTCAGCAATGCATAAAAGTCAAGTATTCACTAAGTGACAGATAACATCGATGGAGTGCACACCATTGGTAAAGGAAAAGAAGAAAAGTCACAGTGATACCCGACGAGAAGAAGAAAATGTTTCATGATGAAGCAAAAAAATAGGATGCCCGATGAGCTGAAAATAGAGTTGCCTGATGAGTAAAAAGCCAATATTGCCCGACGGACAGAGATCCTGAAGCTAACTGGAGTCACACTGATGGGACTATTAGTTGTCATCAATGGCTAATAGTAGTGGTGACCAACATAACAGAGAGTTCAGAAAATGAAAAAATATTTAGCTGGCAAGAGCTAAAGATAGACTTAACTGGTTGTTTTCATTGTTTTATTCGACCAGAGTTAAGTGATTGATTTAAAGATGATTTGTACAGTTGGCAAGAATATTTCTATGAGACAAATTAGGAGTTATGCTTTAAATTAGATTGGTTTGATTGTTTATCATGCCAAGAATCAAAAATCAAGAATCAATGAATATCATGTCTATATAAGAGACAAGCTTAATTCATTTCAAAATACACATTCATGAAAAGGGGATTTAGGGGAGTGAATAAAAAGAGGATTCTTAAGAGAAACTAATGAAGAACAACTTCATGCAATACTGATCAATCAAATTGAAGGAGAGCTAAGGAATTCCACAGACACCAATGAACAATGAGCACAACATCACAAAGCAGAAAGTGTGGAGCACAAAAGAATTGAATTGATACATTAATCAGAGAGGTAATGTACTTAAATAGATCTAAAAATATGCAATTCAAGTTGCATTAGAAATAGGTCATATTTTTCAATTTAACCATTGAAGCATGAAGTCTCTTAACGGAGTAGGACTTAGCAGTCTTCTATATATTGAGGTATATCCCAAGGAATGCCAAAAAGATTGATTCATGAAAGTAGAATTTGATATGCCCGATACCTATTGACAGTCTAAGAGATAGGCTGATTCAAGGATGACAACATTAGATGCCTGATACTGAGTGACAACCTATATGTGTAAAATCCTCTAACAAGGTCACACCTAACAGTGTGTTTGTAACCTTTAACAGGGTTGGCTCCTAACAGGGCTCACTTCAGAAGAGTGAAAATTTGGGGTACCCGTCCCTATGGTTTTTTTCCCTTAACAATGTTTCCACACTAAAATCCATGTGTTATATGTGTGTATGATGCATTTCTTTACTATTTTTTGTCTTACATAATTCATTCTGGATATATCGGTATACTTTGCATATTTACTATATTTCGTTAAATAGATAATTGCTTATTGGTAAACATCAAGAAGTAGGTTTAATGGAGCAATCCAAAAAGTAGTAAATTGATATAAGTTGTTCAAGGCATTCATCTTATAGAACAAATGATAGCTTGAGAAATAATTAGTGGTTATAAGAGTTGAAGGGTTGATTTAAGAATTAATTTTTGAGGCCACTGATTCACCCCCCCTCTCAGTTATTACTAAAAATGAATCCCATAAGTGACTCTATCCCAATGCCAAAAGTCCCCCTCCCAGCATCACTCTCCATGACCTACATGATTCAAACCTGTGACCAAGATTTTATACCACTTGTTAGAACCTAGGGTTGTTGTTTCAGCCAAAGATTGACCTATTAATGCATGATACAACCAATTGACTTGTAGAATCCTAAGGAGGTTGTTAAACTATGTCATGAATCCCATGAGGGACACTGGCCCACTGCCAATACTCCAATGGTGACCGCATGTAAGTTGACTAAAGATGATGACTCACCTAAGGAAAATTAGACTAGATATATAGATATGATTAATGGATTGCTCTATTTGACTCAGACTAGACCTGATATAAATAATGCAATTTGTCTTATTGCTATATTTTGAGTTGATCCTAGGGATTCACATGTTGTATCCATCAAAAGAGTTTTTAGATGTTTGAAAGTGATAGTTAATTTTGGACTATGTTATCCTGAAGATGATGATTTTAATTTAAGTTTGTTTACTAATGCTGACTGAGATAGGAATATGGGTGAAAAAAAAGAGTACTAGTGGTGGTACATTTTTCTTTGGAAAAATGTTTGTTTCATTGTTGTACAAAAGCATAAATCTACTTCTCTATCTATTCTAGAGGTAGAGTATATTGCTACGGAAATTAATTATACTCAAGTTGTATGGATAAAGCAGATGTTGAAGGATATCAGAGTGGTGTATGATCAACCTACTTCTATATACAATGAAAATTCAAGTCCAATTAACATTTATAAGAATCTAGAGTCGCATTCAAAGACTAAACATATATCCAACAAGTTTCTCTTTTCGAGAGAAAAGATAAGTGAGAAGGAATTCAGATTGGAGTATGTGCCACCTAAAGAATAGATTGCTAACATTTTCATGAAGCCTTTTCCTAAGGATAATTTTGAGTATCTCAGAGGGATGTTAGGGGTAGTTTCCCCCCTGGTTTGAACAAAGATGCATTGGTATGCATCATTCTGGTTCATTTCATAGTCAAAGCTTGTGATCCAGATTGATGATTGGTTCCTACTACTCAATGAGAGTAGTTAGATTTGTCTTTTATGAGTCATATGTTCATATTCGAGGAGAAAGTTAGTTTTTGTGGTTTAATTGCATATAATTTCCTTTTCGATTCATGTCAAATGGGGGGGAGAGTCATGTGAAAAACTATGAAAAAGTAAAGAAGAAAAGTAGTGTGAAAGGTCTTAGGGGGATTTGCTTATTTCTTTTTCATTGATTATTTGTTATATCATATATTCCCATCAACGCCAAGTGGGGAGATTGTTGGAAGAATTCACAAATATGTGCTTGAGAGATGTTTGAGAGATTTGTTTTCATTGATTTCAACATATTTCTCTATATAAGATAATGATGCTGAGAATTTTAGTGAGTTTATTTGATTAGTATAGAAAGTATGATGAATATTAGAGTTTACAGACTAAAGATTTTGTAGAAGATTGTTTGTAGTTTATATAGTTCAAGTTTCAGAAGTTCCCATAGAGATTTGAGTGAGTTATGAGTAGTTTTGTTGTGACTAGTTTTTTAGTTGTTCAGTGGGACAATGTGATAGTATTTTTATTTGTATTCCTCCACATTGTAATATCTTTATCTACATTTTTGGAGGCATGTTTGAGACATTTATATGTATCCTCAATTCAAGTGGTTCATCGTTTGGACGTTCACAAGATATTTTTCAAGGTTGACAGTTGTTGCCATTAGTGTTCCTAATGTTTGATATGAAGATGCTCATAGTTCTAGTAATTTTTGTTGATGCACTTATTTCTATGTTAATTAATGATGCTTGTGGACATTTCAGAATTATATACCTTTTATTTTGATAGTCTGCATTAATCATTGAACTTGAAATTGATGTTTTCCATTAGCATGTTGCTTTTCTTCATATTCTTGGTCAACAAGATGCTTTTACCATGTTGCAGATGTTCAAGGCATAATATTTTGAGGTGTATCATGTTCGATGTAAAATATTTTTGTCTGTGCAATGACTTGCGCGACATTGCGTGGTCCAAATATAATATTGTATTGGGTATGGTTATATTTTTTGAATTAGATGATGAGGGTTGAGCCGACCTTGATGATCTTTAGAAGGTTCATGTCATGTATAAATAAATGTAATAATCATGTATTCATGTGTGGTCGTGAAGATATGTGTGAGTATGTATGTGCACTAAATGTATACATTTTTTGAAGGAAAAAAAGAAGTGTGAAGAAGAAAGTTATTTTGTGCTTCACTGGAACTGATCTAGGCATATAGAAGATTCTATTATATAGTTCTTTTTTTTTATGTGATCACATTTTTCTTGTATAGGTAGTGAGCCTTCCCTGTGCAGCAAGCCTTTTTCATTTTGAGCAGTGAGCTCTAGGCAATGTGCCTGAGTGCATGTGCATTCCCTATTGTAATACTTCTAATAATCTATGCCTATTTAGTGGGTTCATTCCCATCATATTTTTCTCTTAACTCGGTTGTAACACACGAAATGTTGTGTTATGCATGTTCATGATGTGTTGTCTATTTATGCTTCCATTTTTAATTGTTGGATCTGAGAATAAGTTTAAGTTGTTTGAGTGTTTAAGGCAATTGATTCAGTGCCCCTGCCCCCTAGTTGTGTACCCTATTTCCATCACCATCCTACTATCTTTTTCCATAACTGTACTCCAACACTAAAGATCAACCCCAAAATAACCTATTTTTCAGTTTACAGCAACCATTTGAAAATTTGAAATTTTTTGATTGTAGGTCGAAAAAGAGAATTAGAAATTAAAATTTGAACTAGGTTTGAAAATAAGGTAGTTCCCAAAAAATGGTCTAACTTCTGGGAGGCATAACTTTTGATCTGTCGGTCCTCACATTTTTGAGGCCCTATGGGGTCATTTAGTGCCTCAATCCCGACTCCAAAGATTTTTTGACGGTCTTTCATAAACTTGAAACCTTAATAACTTTCAAATGGTGAATGATTTTGACATAATTCATTTTCCAAATTACTGAATTTTCCATTTTTAAGCTTCCCTCAAATTTCTTTTCCCATCCGCCTTAAAATTAAAATTGATTAAAAAGAGTAGGTTGACCAAAAAATGTGTAGTGGAAATACGAGAGTTGGAATCTCTAATTAACCTAAATGGGTACAAAGAAATGCAAAAACTTAAAAAAGAAACTAGCATAAAATAAAAAAATTTAGGTGATGTTGGGTTTCCTTGACATCGTTGGATGCTCTTGCATCAATTATTGTTGTTAGGAGCATTGCAATTTTACATTGTCAAACTTATTTGTCTAGGTACATTGGGTATAGGGATAAATGTTTGTCTAAGTCTATCCTATAATTTATAGGATTCTTTGTTAAATCATATTTCATTTGATTTGGCTTATCCAAATCATAACAAATTGACAAATCTGATGGGAACCCATGAGTTTATTGATTAAAAAACAACTAATGAAATTTGTGGATGATATATTTGAGATTTTATTTTAGATCTAATAATTTCTATCCCTAAATAAGTCATGTTGCAACATATTTAAGGGGGTGGTGTGACTATGTTGTATGGAGAAAACCCAGAATGCTTCACACGTATTGAATGATTTTTAGTTGTTTAAAGTTCTTCGTCTACCAAAGAGTTAGTGAATCTTTCTTGAAATAACTTGATAAGGAATATAAAGATGTTTCAGATATACACAACTATGAGAAGAAATAAAGTAAATGTAGGTTGCAAGTTACTTTAATAAGTGAAGGAATGAGTCATAGTAACTCATACATACACCCTCGTTGTTATATGCATCTGTTAAAATCATGAGGGAATGTATGTATGCTTCATGATTTGTACACTTGATAAAGAGAGTCATTGGTAAGTATTGGTATCATGTATTGAGTTTGATGAAGTTATGAGGTATATGATTGTGAAAGGAGTTTCTAGAACCTTATCAAGATCTTTCAATGTATGTATCCAAACATGGTTCCAAATAAAACCATGATTTTTAATTTGTC
Source organism: Thuja plicata (assembly GCA_018584345.1). Taxonomy (NCBI): domain Eukaryota; kingdom Viridiplantae; phylum Streptophyta; class Pinopsida; order Cupressales; family Cupressaceae; genus Thuja; species Thuja plicata. The sequence goes on from MU223161.1 coordinate 1,277,123, forward strand.
CCATCCCTATACTCAAAATAGTTTTAGTACAAAATTGTAAATGACAATAAATTTCTATAACATGGGTGGGTTTTCAATTTACATACCACCAAAGATCATAAATCAGGTCTTATGAATTTCACCCAAGATTGGAGGTACCAAGAAAAACCTCCAACAAGCCTATTTGGATATCTCTCCTTCCTATGGACAAATAAGGAAATAGGATTGATCCACCCTTGATCTTAACCTATCATCTTTTCCTTATTGTACAATAATTTGACGGGGTCATAGACTAATCAAATATTAGTGAATACTAAGAGTCAAATTACTTTTATTGATAATGCTTAAGCCACCTTAATATATATTGGCCACATTTAGGAGGATAACTTATTAGATTTACTTATATGAGTTAAAGGAACATCAAGTATACATTATATAAAATTGTGCATGTACAGTATCTATATATGCCAGAGTAGAAATTGCAAGAAATTAATTCTATAATAGTTAAAATTAATCTTTGTATTATGTAATTGTAACACATTAATAGATATACAACCCCAAAATCTAACAAGAAGGTGAGGATTATCGGGAAGAGTAAGGAGAAGACCACTGTAAAAGATCATGGTAAAAACGATCTTGCTTTGTCCCCCCCGCTGGGGCTAGCAATGTACCCAAAAATAAAAAAATCCTAGGTTTAGTAAAGGCAAGGAGAAAACGTTGGATGAAGGCAATGATAAGGAACTTCAAGTGGATATCCAAGTGCGTCCCACCCCTATTGTTAGCACGACTCGTTCCTATCGAGCGGCCACCCAAAGTGGGAACAGAGTTGAGTCTTCTTTGGAGATTAGAGTTAATTATTGTCATTTTAAACCTGACTGTGCAGACTTCTACGATATTCTAGGCATCGTGAGGGAGACTTTCATTGATTCCTTTTCCATCTTTAAATGTCTTTTCCATGAAATTAAGGATCTAAAAATAAAACAAAGAGCCCTAGGTAGTAAGTTTGAAGTCCTTGAAGAGTTGGCTACTGGGACTTCTACAGGGATAGGTGTTTATATGGGGCAAAATTTGTGGATGACAGAGGAGAAGAAGTATGTTGTAGATTGTCTCAAGAAGATTGTGGATGTCCTTCAAAAGTTGAAAAAGGACCGCGACAATAACATGACTCAGTTGGAGGATAAGGTCAATAGTGGAAAACACTTCATACAAAATATGTTAAATCAGAGCCACAAGAGTATCAAGATCACTGCGGAGTCTATGAACGGGCTAGTGAAAAACTTGGAGAATGGGCAACTTGACAAGCAGGTCCGTGGGCTGGACCAGGACAAAGATCAAGAGACCTACTGACCGAGTAAGAGGGCCACGGGGAATTTAAAAAGGAAAGCTGAGAGTACCTCTCCGCAAGATAAGAACCTAAAAAAGGTTGTGCGGGAGATGACCAAGCTGGAGGTAGAGGTGTCTAAGGTTCTCAAGAACCTTGCTTGATTTGTTCCTCCTTTTCCTGGTTATTTCTATTTTGTGTGTTGTTGTTACTGTTTTGTTGGCTTTTTTCTACCATTTTCTTTATGTTTCTTAAGGGTAGCTTTTTCTTTTAGGCATATTTTGTCTTAGTCTGTAAATCTGTAATTTTATTTTATTAAAGGGTTTTGGATCCTTTCAAAACTTATTTTTATGATAATTTGAAAAACTTGTTAATATATATTATAAATATAATTCTTGATATCTCATTAATTCATTTCACATTTTTTAAATGTTAATTATTTTATGATAATATTAATATTCTAAAAGGTAGTTAAACCAAGATTAGAAACAATAGCCTTGATTTAGAGAAATGAGAATTTTAACCATTCGATTGAAAGAGTTAACGTAAATTAACAAGCAAAAAAAACATTTATGGTATTATGGAAAATCAGTTTTCAAGATAAATTCTTATCTTCAATAATAAAGATGAAGAGATCTATTCTGTTAAAATACCGGGATACGATTATGTCCTTTCAAAATGAATTTTAATGCTATATTCATCAGAACTCAATTCTTATAAACTTCACAAATTCCTAACCTTTAGCAATAAACTAAAAGCAATTCGAGATGGATTAAGGACAAAATGACTGAATGGGAACTTTCAGCAGATTAAAAAATAAACTCAAGATTCCATAATTAAGATCCCTTTTGCAGGGATGCCTTCATAGGCCTTTTCGTTAGAATATTCATCCTAACAATAATTGGGACAGCCGCCTAATAAACAGCAAGAATCATAACAGCAGCCAGTCTGGGTATTGTTTATGTACAAGATCCTCAGCATGGGTCGCTGCACAGTTTATGATATTCAGATTAAGGGTACAAAACGATTGTAAAATACGAAGTCTACAAAAACTAACAATAATTACTTACTTGTACAGCTTGTAACGCACTTCGATAAACGGATTGATTGCCTTTTAAAGCTGCTATTAAATCAAATATTTCACAATCAATAATAAGAATTGTCAGTGACTTTTTGTCGAGTCGGGAAGAACTTATAACGCCTTAAACAGCTGATGTGTTGTGGCAACTCTTTTATAAAGGCCAGTCTGTATAAATTAACCCTAAAGAGGCAATTGAAGTGCTTCACATGTGAATCATATAACGCTTGAATTGTATTTCTGTAAACAAATTGGACATATGAAGAGAATCGCATACCTAAACTTCCATAACCATGGGGGGAAATAGGGATATTCTGGTTGTCTGAGAGAAATCCGCCCTCACCACCATCACAGAAGAAAAAGAGCAGAAGAGCGAATGCAAATACAGAAAACAGAAAGTCAATTTTCAGAGGCATGGTGATTGTATTGCACTTAAGACTCTAAATCCATCCGTTGCAATTTATAGCGCATATATCGATTCTATTGTCGAAGGGGTGAGTTCAGTCTTTGTGCCCAAAATTTGTTAAAGGTAACTTTGAATTAGATATTTTATCAAAATTACTCCTCCGTATCTGATACTCAAAGTTGACGTTGACTATCCAATCCAAATAATAATATGAACGGGAGGAAATAACTGAGTCATTAGCGATTGTCACAATAGTAGTAGGTAGAGATGTTATGAATGACTATTTCTTCAACCTTATATTCAATACTTATATTCATCTCTAACCAAGCAATCTAGAGTAAAATAATATAATTAAAACTAGCAATCGCACCTTAGTGTACAATGGGAATGCCGTAGAGTTATAGAAAGGTCATTTAAGTCTCTCTCTCTCTCTCTCTCTTAGTTTTAAACATGTAATACATTATACAAAATACAAATTATCACAATATAAATAACATATTATTAACTTTATAATTAATTTTACTTTTAATTAGTTCATAATTCCAAATTACCTTCAATTAAATCACATGACCAAGACATTTATATTTTTACTTTTATTTAGTAAATTAGAGGAATTGTATTAAGAATACCCTTATCTTGATGTAATTTCTATGTGCTATTATCATATGGTTACAATGAATAGGAATGACATATCATGAGGGCATCTAGTGTATTAAAGACAATTTGATAGAGTAGAAATAAATTATTTTAATGTCTTGAGAAATAAGATAAATATATAGGAAAGTAAAATTTATTAAGATATAATCAAAAGTGTACACAAAATGGTAAAGATTGTGCTTTGATACTTTTAGTTTAACATAAGTTATTCTCAACAATAAATTATAAATGATGAAGAAGAGTGAAGTGACAAAATTGCTATAATAAGAAGCCTTTCAATATTATACATGCGAATATTGTATAAATACATTATTTATAATTTTTTTCAACTAATAATTTGATATTTTATTTTTTAACAAAAATATTATATTATATAAACAAACATAAAGATAGAATTTTATAAAAATTTCTTAAAATAACTTTTATCTATCCCTCTCTCCCTCTCTATATCTCTTTATATCTCTATCAATATATCTCACCATCTATATCTCTATCTATGTTTCCTTATGTATCTCGCTAGATCTCTTTCTATCTTGACCTCTCAACCTATCTCTGTCTCTCTATCTTATTTTTTCCCATCCTCTCACTCTTTATTCATCTCTATCTCTATTTTCCTCTCCCCCTCCATTTCTTGACACATCTCTCTCTCTCTCTCTCTCTCTCTCTCTCTCTCTCTCTCTCTCTCTCTCTCTCTCTNTTTTCCTCTCCCCCTCCCTTTCTTGACACATCTCTCTCTCTCTCTCTCTCTCTCTCTCTCTCTCTCTCTCTCTCTCTCTCTCTCTCTCTATTGTTCATCATATTTCCTTCTAGTGTTTCTATTGTCATGCCACATGCAATTTTCATTTATTACAGTTATATCATTTGATGTTTTGTATGCTAGTTAACATGTATATATGTATTGCGATTTATAGATGACACTCTCTTCTTCATGTCTTTTTCTCATATTAAGAAAACTATAAGGATGATAATTGGCAAGAAATGGTTGCTAAAGAGTTCTATGGCTCTTGGTTCTTAAGTGACTTTGAGGTTTTTAACAATTTGCAATTGCCAACCCATTATTGTTTTTTCTCTTTGCTCATGTTTGAGAATTGGATGGTTACTCTTTTATTTTTGGCGAGTTTCCAATTGGTGGTATCCTGCAGGAGGGGCTGATGGAGGATATCCCGAAGGAGGATAACCTTAGAAGAGTCTTTTGTCCCCACGTTCACCCTCCTTTGGCACTTTGTTACCTATTGCCATTCTTACTTAGTTTGTCAAATGAGTAATTAGTGCAAGGCAATATAACTGATAACATATCTTATAGCGAAGTTAAGCTTTAAGGATGTAGACAATTTAAATAGTGTATGGCACTTATCTTCCCTCTTTTATTTCGATGACTATTTTAACGTAAGGAAGTAACGAGATTCAACTCTTAAAAGACAAAACAATGTTGAAGAAAGAGTTGATGTACATTAGAGTTGAGAATTCTTGACTACCTATCAAATTGGTTAGATAGTTCGTTAAATTTTAATATCATGTATCAACTATCCCCTTTAAAAGAGAACTTGATATCCCTATCTACCTAGAAAATCATTTTCATCGATGCGTTCAAAATATCAAAGGAAACAAATAATTGAAGCAAAAACTCCATCATAATCCCACCAAGAAACACTAAATTAAACTAATGGACTTAATAATATTAAGTTAAATTACATTCTGACACTACTAGCATGACTTACATTTATCAAATAGTTATCCTCCAAGGCTATAGATAAATCTGAGACCAAAATTTTTGTTAGTTTTATTTACAAGCACACTAAAAGCTCTGAATGAGATTTAAAAACACTACATCTGCTCTTTCCATTCTATTTCCTATGGAATCATGCACATTCATATTGTGAAGACAACCATAAATTTTTTTGCCAAGTTTGTAATGCCAATATTATAGTAGCATAAAAGGGATATAATTAACAAAATTGAACTTCCACTAGGCAAAACCAAGATTCCAACTAAACATAATTTGAACAAAAATAGATGTGGAGAAAATGTGGAGGATGGATTGAATGTTAGTGAAATCCAACTGTCAACAATACTGTCACAAGAGATGTAGAGAAGTACACATAGAGGCTAGCATGTGTAGAATAGTATCAAACATAAACCATTGAGTTCTTTAATGAATATATGTGGTGTGTTTTGACGGGTACTCCTTCATGCAAACAACTTACCTTGAGCTTCGTAGTAGAAATATTGAGAAAAGTATTTGTAGGTGCCATGAAGAACCAACAACAGAGACTAAGAAAGAAGCGTCTAAGAGATTTGAGGGTGAGGCTTCTAGTATGGAACCCTCTAAAGGGGGTGCAACCATAGGCTTTGACACAACCAGTGACAAAAGCAGCACGAGAGTTAAGAAATAACAATCTTCAGTGGTGCATTTTAGGAACAGTTCTGCAACTTTCTCCAATGCTAAGGCAGAGAGACTATGAAGAAAAGATGAATGCAACGATTGCAGAGCATCTTCAATGTGTGGCTTCACTTTCAGCACAAACCTGGAAATGCATGTTTCAATTTTCATGTTCTGCTCATCTTCGTCCTCAGTGATTTGAGGAATCTGTGTGAAGCGGATGTCCAGAGCAGAGGAGGACAATCGTTCAAGTACTGTGGGTTGTTGAGAAGTCCACAACCACTTGCTGATGATGAGGGTGATGGAGAATCCATGAAACTCATAGAGCCTCTTTACAAATTCAGCTAATAAAAGGAAATTCCCCATCCTTGCACTAAGGGGAAAAATGGTGATATGTGGCTTATCCATCGAGGGCCAAGATACAGGAATTGTAAATTGTAAGCACAACTATTGTAATTCACAACAAAAAAAATAGAAGTATTGTAACTGTTGTCACTAAGGTTTGCACCCTTGCTGAAAGCTTCTCTAACAGCAACCTAGTGAAACATGGAATCAACCTCCAAGCTGTGGGACTTGAACTACGAGGTTGAATTTCCGGAGAAGGCCGACTTCCTCTACTATCAGGATGCACCTAAAACTATCTCTTGCAAGGAAAAGGGAGAAAGAGATGCAGAAAACCAAATTACTTGAAAGGGAAGGGTGATACACCAAGATAGGGCCTACTTTCTTCTGCCTTGAAACTGCACTACACATCCATATAACTCAACTAATACAACTTCTACCACATGATTCTTATTTGAAGACTCAGCCAGGCCATTGCCTTGGGGATAGTAGTTAGATGAGGTACTCAAGTAAACATTATGATCTACTGCCCAAGAGCAAATACCTGCACCTATAAAAGATTTAGCATTATYTGATATAACAGTGGAAGGAGCACCAAACCTTGTTGCAATTTCTTCAAGGAATTCAACCACTGAAGGCTCTGTTGCATCTTTCAAGGCCACAGCCTCTGTCCACCTTGTAAAGTAATCTGTAGCAGCTAAAATCCACTTATGTCCAGCACTGGAAGGTGGGTTGATGGGGCCAATGAAATCTAACCCCCATTGAGTGAATGGATGATCAACCTGACTGGGATAGTAGAGGAAGCCGGCCTTCTCCGGAGATTCAACCTCGTAGTTCAAGTCCCACAGCTTGGAGGTTGATTCCATGTTTCACTAGGTTGCTGTTAGAGAAGCTTTCAGCAAGGGTGCAAACCTCAGTGACAACAGCAACTCAGGGCATAATTTAGCACTCATTCATTGGGAAGTCATGTTGGTAGAAAAAGCTCAAATGAATTGTGACCGCAACCCATTGTATGCATAGGCAACTACTATAGTTAAGAGGATGTATGGATAAAGCTTAAACATGAGGCTTAGTATCATCGATTAAAGTTGTTGCAACCTCTAGAAAATGACCTCGAAGATGCCATAGAAATGTGCAATTCCCTACATTTAATTTTTTTCTTTGATGTTCCCTAGTCATTGGTTTCCTCTTTCTTTCCCTTTTAACAACACCAAAAATTGGGCGGGTGGAGGTGTCATTTGAGGCAAATGTAATGGGTCCAAATTCCAGAGAAAGGTATTTAATTCCTTTTCTTGTTAAAAAGGTTGTTTTGCACTTTAATATCATACAATTTGGGCAATTAATTAGTGCACTAAAACAAATACATTTGAAACAAATGCATTTTGTGCCTATGCTTTGATCGATGCCCAATCCCTGTTCAGAGGCTTTGTTTCTTGGCACGCAGGCAGGAAAGGAAGTGGCAATGCCTTTTGAATCTATCTTCACCTACCAATAACATTTCCTTCAAAGTTGGTTGTGTGGGAATTATGGGTCAACAACTGGCTTGAACAGTATATGGGGTCTTGGAGAATGAAGGCTCTAGATTTAAATTTTCCCTCTGACTACTACATTTGGGGCTAAATTTTGATGGCAACTTCCGACGGATGAATTTTTTTGTGAATTTGGGTTTTTTTTTTTGTAATATTCCCCGATGGTGTTAGAATTCTGATGGGTTTTAAATAGACCATTGGAATTTTGGCAGGTTCGGGGTATACATGAAGAAAAAAGTGAAACTAAATCATTTTGCAGAATATTGAAGACGAGAGAGAAGGAGGTTGAGAGAAGGAGGTCGAGTGACACAGTGACTATTCTAAACAGTACATCTACCCCTTTCTACACGGGTATTTCCCACACTTGTTCTTTTTTAAATCTCAGCTAATTTTCAAAGAATGGTTGTAAATGGGACGCACATTGCAGTCTAGTGTTTTGTAGGTACCAGTTCTACATTTAACTAGTTTTTTACTACACTAGTTTCTGTGTATGTATGGCACACAATCTCTGCAACTCTTTCCACAACACCAACACAGGACAACTAAATCATTCCGTATGATTTCTCCACTGCATAAAAGTAAAAATATAATATCAATTTTGATCTTTACTGCAAACATTTGGGATTTGAGTAAAAATATAATATCCTTACATTTGGGATTTACAAACCCTGCAAACATTTGGGATTTGATCTTTACCGTAAACATTTGGGGTTTACAAACCTTGTGAACATTTTCTATTGATTATCAAATGGTCTCTTTGATCCCCACCCTACCATAGATAATGTTATACTCCACCCGTGTCTTATGAAACTTTAGTCTCTAATGCAAAGGAACTTTAGTCTCTAATGCGAAGAAACTTTAGTGTGGAAGTATACAGAAGGAACATGCAAGATTCGATTCCAGTGATCTTTTTGAAAATTAATATTGATTTGTTCCTTTGAAGGGTAGGGAAATAGTAAGAATTATGTTTGAGTAATGTATCTCTATGTTCCATTATCGATTATTTAATGGGTATCTTCTTCTTATAACTTAGTCTCTACTCTAGTTTATTAACCCTAGTTAGGGTTTTTAAAATTTTTATTAGTTACTAAGTCATATTATTGGCCTTTGGAAAGGAATGGATTGTTTGACATAGTAATCAAAGTCAATGATTAATGTATCTTTAAAAATTTATAATTGTTTATTCTTTTCTTCCCAAAATCAGAGAACCTCATTGTAAACTCTGTTGGAGATTTACTTATGGCAGCTAGTTGATTGTATGTTTGTCATTCATGACAACATATAATATACAACAGTCTTCTGTATGTACTTATCAGAATGATGTTATCAAGCCTTGTGTGGTTATATTCATGTTGTAGACATGTTTTTTATGTTTTGTTCATAAACGTAGACTCAGATATGTAGTTTCAGTTGTGTTGTGTAATTTTGTTAGTGGCAGTTACAGTTTCTGGAGTTTGTCTGTACAGAGCCGACGTATTGCATTGGTTCTTGAGTTGCACCTATCTTCAGGATATGCATGTGTATATTCAAGATTAGTTATGAGTTGTAGATAGTTATCTAAAGGAGCCAAACGTGTTTCAACAAGATTGCAATGTTAGAGTTAATTTGGTAAGGCCGACTTTATGAAGCGTCGCGTCTATTCAGTTTATATTGTGCAGTTGTAATTATGCTTGCGTGGTTAGTTAAGCCAACAATGATGTTATGAAGAGTTTCCTAACAGGTCCCATGATCTCATACCTTGAGGAAGATACTTATAGTAGTTTATTTGTGGAACGCTAAGTGTGAATGTGAAGATAAGATACAGAAAAAGTACAGAGCACAATATCAATTGTGTTTCATTCATCAAGGATCTATGTGAAGAAGCAGTGGAAGATTACAATACATTGGAACTGATCAAGATAGCAGGTCTACTCTATAGTTCATCATCAGATATAGTGCATATCTGTTCTATAGAAGGTTGTAGCCTTCACCATTGAAGCAGTGAGATTTTGGACATTGAGTCCTCACCCTTAACAGGGTTATTTGTAAAAGACTCCTAACAGGGTCAGACCCTTAACCAGGTCACTATACTTATTGCATTGTAAATAATAACTCCTAACAAGGTTGCAAGATCTTCTAATAGGGATTATTATAAACAAGTATAGTTCATTGTGGGTGTTAATTGCCACCGGGGTTTTTACCATTTGGTTTCTCTGTAACCAAATTGTGGTGTTTTATATTGTGTTATCTGAATATGTATTTACTTTATTATATTCTAGAGTTAATAAAAGAAAAGAATTAAATTAGCTGATAACTAATTCACCCCCCCACCCCCTCTCAGTTATCCTTCGGGACTATTCTAACAATTGGTATCAGAGCCAAGTGCCTTGGAGAAGAAGCCTAACAACTTAAGGTAGATCAGATGGCATACTTCAAAAAAGAGAGTCCTAAGTTCGATGGAGAAAATTATCTGGATTGGAAGAACAAAATGATAACACATTGACAGTGTGTTGGTTTTGACATCTTTGAGATAGCCACACAAGAAGTTGTTATTCCCTCTATAAAATACCTCTCAAGAGATGATGCTACTAGTAAACAAAAGGATACATTCATAGCTAATGCAGTTGCCAAAGAAGCCCTTATAAGTGCACTATCTGATAGTGAATTCTCTGAGATCAAGAAGGTAGACAAGGCATACACAATATGGAAGTATTTATAGGACATGTTTGATGGATATATCCAAGCAAAGAATGCGTGCAGGAAGACATGGAAAAATAAATATACCAACCTTGAGATGTTACCTGAAGAGAACATTAGATCCTACAATCAGAGGATAAATGAAGCAGTTTCTGGAACTAGAAACAATGGTGGAGAAATATCAGAAGAAGACTGTTGCCATACTTTTAGTCACCCATTTTTTTGGCATTATTGGAGTCATATGGTCATGTCAAGTCAGTCTGGTCAGTCTGGTATCTAGGTCTAAGTCTTCCCTAGGATAGGAAGTATTTTTTGGGTTCCCCTGCCATTGCTATCTTGATTCAAGCCGGGTGGGTTGTTTTCATGGTCTCACTATTTGGGTAGGTTGTAGATCCCAACCCAGCAAAGAAAATGGTGCTCCAATTGATGATCTATTCAGTAGATGGAATGATGTTTGAGAGTCATAAGTTTCAGAAATTCAAAAGAAATAAGAAAGATTCTTCATGTAATGGAAGTAATAATAGAATCAACATTGAATCATTCAGGATTCTACTTCATATCACAGTATGAACAATCCATTGGTGGTAGAGAAATAAAGTTTGCAGTTGATTATATTGGGCTGTACTAAAATCTGCAGGTTAAGGAGATCTTCAGATGTTTATGAGAAATTAGGAAAAGGATGCAATGACAAGAAGCTCGATCATTATATTATGTTCTACGTTGTGAATCAAACAACTATCACAAATGTTATACTTCTGGCTCTTAAACATGTGTCGAACTGAACTGAGTACCAGATCACTTATATTAATCAGGGATAGCAATGAATCGGGTACTAAACATATGGATTGAGAAATAGTTTTATGGAAGTATGAATAGCTTGGTAATAAGTTTCAATGACCAAAAATGGAGTTGATTCTCATTCATAGTGATGAGCGTATGCATAAAAAACCATAATTAGGTGTATAGGCAGAGATCGAAGACTGGTATGGATCGATTCTACAGGTCTCAACGATCCTAATGCAACAAACAGCGAGCAATTTGGTTAAGAAATGAGCGAGAACGAGCTCGGCGGGATTTTGGAAATCGGCTTCTCCAAAGTGGAGATCGCACTTATCAAGTGTGATTTCCGCAAAGTTAGAAACCTTCATTGTGCAGAAATCACACTTGGTGAGTGCGATTCCCGCAGGCTTAAGTGAGCCAATACTTAAGCTTGCATAAAATAATATTATAATGTTATATTAAGGAGTTTTAAAAAGCATGTGCCGTTAGTAAAAAGGCACCATATACACAAATTTGATGGGAAAAAATATGCCTAGAGCCTTCTCCAAAGGCGGATTTTGCACCTTCCCATGCGTTTTCCACAATGAAGAGATTTGTCGCACCTACAATCCAAAATCCCGCTAGCCTCTATCTTAGAGATTTCAAATTATTTCAGAGAACTAATGATCTGGGTCATGATAAAATACCTCAAAGAGGATTTCATCTTTAGGAAGTTCGATCTGAAAATGTGTGCAAAGTGGTGAGGCAGAAAATTCAAAATCCAGTGCGCCGGAGCCATTTGCACACTCAGTTTGTCAAATCCCGCCAGCTTGTATCATGGTGCTTTCGAAGTCTTATTCAATTCTGATTATCTGGGTCGTGTTTAAATGACTCAAGGAATATTTTTGGCTTTGAAATTGTAGCTGCAAAATGCCCGGGAATACCCGAGTTAGAAATTTCAAAATCAGGTGCGCAATGGCCATTTTCGCACCTGTTTCTCTAAAACCCGCCACCTTCTAAATTGCACAAATTCAAGTCTTTTTAAAATCTGATGACTTGGGTCCTCTTAGAATGCTTCAAAGAACATTTTATCTCTAGAGAGTTCAGTCTGGAAATGTGCCTAAAAGGTCAAGGCGGAAATCTCAAATTCAAGTGCGCTGAGACTAGTTTTCGCACTCAAAATCCAAAAATCCGTTGGCCGATATATCCATGGTTTCGAAGTCTTTTAAAATTTTGACCACATGGGTCATTTTGAAATCATTCAAAGAGTAAATGATGTTTCAACTCCATGGCCCAATGGATTCAGCTCAATAATGCTAGTTGGAGATGAAGAGTTTCAGATTCCATAGTGACTCTTCGAGTTCTCATATTTGAAAAGTCTTTTTCTTCGCATTCTGTCTCTTTGTATTCAAAGAAGAGGGAAGGTAATTGGCTCTTAGAAGCCTGATGTATTGTAGAGTTGATAAATGCTGTAAAGAATTCAGTACAAAGGGTCAGAAAACTTGTCAAGGAAGCAGTGTGATTCTATTTACAAAGCTGAATTCCTATTTGTTGTTCCATTTTTCATAGTCTGTTTGCATGGTGAATAAAAAGAACAGTTATAAGTGAAACTGCTTTTTCTTAATGAATGCCATTTCATATCAGAAATTGTGGTGTGATCAATTCCAATTGGTCTTTCATTTGTAATTCTTCCTCTGTTCACTCTTTATTTTAGTTGCATTTATGAATGGAAAGTACACCTATGTTCTGAGACTGTGATTTCTTCCTGAATTCTATTTCTTGCTAAGCAATTGCGGTAACGGTGATTCCATTTTCCTTTCATTATATAGGTATGATTCTATTCACCAAGTAGAACCTGCATTTCATAAAAGAGTAGGATAGAATTAGTTTAGGTGTTGAAATCATGTGATGATCTATGATCAACATTCTACTGAGGGTTGTAGATTATTTCCATCTTATCCTTGCCTGAATTACTTGTGCCTACAAGTAGTTTGGTTACATTTTCATTGCTCAGAGTATCTGATGATTAATAAAGACAAATTCATTGAAGATCAAATACAATTAGGGAGCTGTACCTGCTAATTCAGAGGGTAGTGATTGTAAACATACACTGACCCATTTGTTGGTGACATCCTTTTG
>MU223161.1:1303124-1315812 GCA_018584345.1 Thuja plicata
CCTCCTAAAAAGTAGGAACTGCCTCCTAAAATCAAGGAACTACACTGCAACACTATATTTACCACCATGTCACCTGTCTGTGACTGATGCCGAATGAGATGGGTCAACTGGCAGTCCCATCCCTAAACTCTAGGGATGCTCCTAGAAAATAGGGAACACACCCTGTCATCCTAAAACTAAAACCATGGAATGGTCCAGTGGGACCTCACATTTGGAAACTGCCACATCCTCCTAAAAAGTAGGTATATCCCCTAAAATCTAGGAACTGGCTCCAAACTTCTTGTAAAGCCAAAATCTGGTCACTATATGCACTGAATAAGTCCCTATCCATCTCTGCTAGCCTATGAGACTCCAATGATAGGCCAACTCCTCTGTCTCTGATGTCCACTCTAGAAAGGGGACATGACAATCATCCCTTCTCAGAGATTGTTTGTCCTCAAGCAATCACGGGAACAAGAAACATCACAATCCACCTGGATCCCACAGAAAAATGTAAGCCATGCCCCTTGCGCAAAGTGCAGGCTCCTTTATCATCCCCCCAAAAAAAAATGGGATGACTTTGAAAAAAATCCATAACAACCACTCACCCACACTTTAGTACTGAATCTGTTTCTGCTCTGACCCCAAGAGAAATAGATCTCATGACCATCAAAACCCAAGATGTAAAGGTGACTCAGATCACATACACTCTAAACTCCCCCTGCACATGTAACTGACCTGAACTGAGTGTGTAGACCATCTGCACAACAATGATGAATACCCCTGAACAAATCTGTACCAGGACCCAGATATCCACACACTATATAATCTTTGGAGTCACCATAACTCTGCAAGTCACCTACTATTGACTTGCAGCCAAAACTCCCATCAACTGCTGATGGCGAGAACCCATCCCATAACGAATGATAAGGAATAGGAGCCAACCCATATCTATGTGCCATCAACTCATCAAAATGTGGGTCAAAGGAAAAATAATGAGCACTCCTCACTATGTAATGGCCATAAACTGCTCCGATCTCTGTCAGAGGCTCATCATCCACCAGTCGCAAACCCAAAGATGGCTCCAATCTCAAACTCTGCACAACTGGTTGGGCAAGGTCCTGGGTGACCCTCTCAGAAAAACCAACCTTGAAATCCCCATGAGGGAGCATCATAGTCAAGGTACCTACAATCTCTCTCACCAAACGCCGAATCATACCAGTACCCCAAATGAGAACACCCTCAGAAGCTCGGTAAGATCCCTCCCAAAATTCTAGACTCTCAAGAAGGTGATCCAAGAATGACTCTATGCAGTAGAATTTATAGGTGGTAGCATCCATTTTCTCCCCTCAGACCCATAACTTCTCATCATATAATTGTGACCTAGCCAACTGCCTATCATCACCAGCTATGCGATCACTAACAACCAACTCAGGTGATACCATGTCTCCCTGTTGACCAATCAAACGAGTAGTGTCATAAAAAGAAACACTAAACACTTACGGGTCCACTACACTACCCACAACATCCTTTACTATATCACCTGACGTAATTCTACCAATTGGAGTATCCATCCCAACCAGAATATCCACCCCAAAGTCAGGCACACCGCAAACCTCTACTACAGTGCCTAACTCAACTGCACAAGTATCCAATGGAAGTGAACCTGTACCTCCAACACTAGAATCAAGGGTGGATGTATCCCCAACTCCATAGAATCCAACAACCCCAACTGTGGACATCATCAAATCACCAGAACCCACAATGTGTAACTACACTAGATCTGGTGCTGGTGTAGACTGAAGTTGTTCCAATTCCACAGTCACCTCTGCTAACTGAACCTGTGATTCCTAGAGAGTCAACTGAGTTCTCTCTAAAACCTCAAAATTCATCATGAGCTCCTAAGCAAGGTCATTCACCTCATCCTATCTATCCAAGAGTGCCTCATATGATGTACTTCTCCACTCAACTAGGTGATCTCTGTCAGCTACCAACCAAAAATAATCCTATCTCAAAATTCTGACAGCCTCTCATAAGGCATGAATCTCTGTCAAAGACAAGTAAAAAATACCATGCTAATCATCCATAGGAGCACCCCATCCATGAACAACTAGCAGCTATCAAGCAGCAACAAAATGCTTGAATGCAGTAACAATATCATGCTCGCTAACTCTCAACTGACTAGACAGATGATGACTCTGAATAATAGGCCTCCTATGCATCACTCCTGGCACACTATCCACACTATGAATAGAAGTGGTACCCAACATAATCCTCTCAGAAACAGTATCCCCTAGTGTGTTGCCAACTGAGCTCTATGAACTGACAACTGAGCTCACATCCTCAAACAGAGTACTAGCATATAATACGTCTCTGTCAAACTCCTCTGTACCCAAGGAAGCTACTATAGAATCTACCTCCTCAACACACTCAACTTCCCTGTCCTCTATAATTGCTAAACCATCTAGATGTCAAGACCCATCTACACTCACCAATAACTTAGAGTCCTCTCCCAAGGTCTGATACTGACATGACTCACTACTAGTGGAGTCAACCTCAAGAGTCACATAGGAAGTATCTGCAGGAAACCAAGATGCTAGTAAGGGCTCTACCTCCTCAGGTGACCCAGAATGAACTTCATTTGACTCCCTGCTAACAAATGAATCTGAGTCATGCTGGCATGAGTCCATATCTACTGTCTCAAACTCAACATTGGTACCATCACATGTGGACTCTATGCTTAGATCCTCAACACAAGAGAATACTGACATCTCCTGCACTAACCCAATCTCAGGATTGCCGCTATCCAAATCTGTACTATCTAATTCCAACACCTCAAGGCAATCCTCAAATGTGGTATCCTCCTCCTTTGTTGATCTAGAGTCCACTGTCATATCCTCCAACACTACAACACTCCCACAGACAACAACCCCCTCAACCTCAACCATAGAACCATCAACATGGAAATCTAAACATAAGTCACTATCTTTCTTTATAATACAATCCGGTGTGCTACATAAATCAAATGCAAGTGTCAACTCCTGCTATACCACCAAATCATCAACTAAGTGCTGAGTCTACATGCAATTGTCGACCTATGTAGCTGTCATGTGCTCATTCACTGAGATAGGTAATGATCCTACAATAAACGTGTGGGGTAACTCAACTGGAGGGGCACTGATCTCTGGAATTGATGTGCTAGGCTCACATGGAGCTATGAAATCATCCCATAGGTCTCTCCTGACCTCCCTCACCATGTCAACCTATCTCATATCCTATGTCCTATGAGAAGAAGATCTATCCAAGAGTGAAACCATGTATCTAGCCGTCCTGTCAATAGTAGCCAGATCTGACAACTATTCACTAAGCCTGTTCTGAATATCCCGACTATGATCCAACTATTTAATGAAGGCATCAATTTTTCTTTGAAATTTAGACAAACTATCTGATGGTTTCTTTTGTCTACTGTTATATGGTTTCACCTATCTAGTGCTATAAGTTCCCCTATGCCTATCCATTCAATTTCAATAGAGTGTTGATTACTCACTCAAATTTATTTTTTAAGCTTTCATGTGAGTGTAATATCTATGTATATCAACTCTACCTGGATGCATAGAATTCACTTATTCCACTATTTGGTAATTACCCAATCGTTGATATAAATTATCATAATCTTTCCTAAAATTTGACAAGACCAATTCCCTCAAACCCTACAACCTGGTAGGATGCAAGCTCTGATACCACTGAAATATCCCAAGTGGATATTTACTCTTCTATTGATATAAATTTTAATTATATAATTATGTTCTCCTATAATTGTTTTGATTATCTTGCAGAACTAGATGGATGTTGCAGAAGGAATGATTTCATTTGATATTTTCAAAATAACTTGGTACAATATAAAGATAGTAACAACAACAAATAGATAGTAATAACAGTGAATTAATATAAGCATATGAAATTTTGGAAATACTTCTATTTGTACCAATAAGTGTAATATAAAATCAAATGAAGTGTGGTACCTCCAATACAATCAGCATTTGGATGTATAAGCTGCTAGAAGCTGCAAAATCCAACAATTCTGCCCACAAAATCCAACGCCCAGCTGATATAGATGGCTGAACATCTCTACTCCCAATGGCCCGCACCAAAAAGATAGAACTGCTGAACGCTGCAAAGATAACCTCCAGTTTCTCATGCTAATGATATGATTTTCTATAGTAATGCCATCAATATCAAATCCTTGAGCAAGAACTAGAAAATCTGATCCAGTTGAGGGCTACGTCCCAACTCAATCAACTCTCAGCCTAAGGTTTGACATCCTAGTGAGGGAATGCTCAATCTAGAGCTAAACGCCACAATATGTTTTTGAAAATGTTCAAAGATGTAAAAGATAATGAAAGAATGAGCCAACATCTCCTTTTATCTCTCTCTCAAAGCCAATGAAACCCTAAAGGGAAAATATGCTTTTCCCTTTATTATAAAATGACATCTTTTAATTAAAAAGCTTTTATGTGTAGGAAAAACACCCCTTTCCTCAAATAACATAACTCGATGTGCTAGAAGGTCTCTAGATGATGAAAATAAGTTATATTAATTCAAGACCTTTCCAACGAGCTATAACACATAGGCCTACCTGACCAGATGAAGCCAAAAACCCCTTATTACTCCAATTAGCTATATAAATAGCTTTATTTTAATTTATTTAAATGCAAACTTAGGAAAATATTAAAATATATTAAAATATATCCCAAATAGCCATAGAACACCTGAAACACCCCAAAATCTTGACATTGAATATGTTACCTGCCTGTGACTGATGCCTGACAACCTGGGATAACTGGCAGTCTCATCCCTAAAATCTAGGGATGCACCTAGAAACTAGGAAACACACCCAAATCTCCTAAAACAGAAACCAAGGGATGACCTTATAGAACCTCAAATCTAGAAGCTGATACCACCTCCTAAAAAGTAGGAACTACCTCCTAAAATTAAGGAACTACACTGCAACACTATATTTACCACCATGTCACCTGTCTGTGACTGATGCCGAACGAGATGGGTCAACTAGCAGTCCCATCCCTAAAATCTAGGGATGCTCCTAGAAACTAGGGAACACACACTGTCATCCTGAAACTAAAACCATGGAATGGTCCAGTCGGACCTCACATCGAGAAACTGCCACATCCTCCTAAAAAGTAGGTATATGCCCTAAAATCTAGGAATTGGTCCAAACTGCTTGTAAAGCCAGAATATGGTCACTGTATGCACTGAATGAGTCCCTATCCATCTCTGCTAGCCTATGAGACTCCAATTATAGGCCAAATCCTCTATCTCTGATGTCCACTCTAGAAAGGGGACATGACAAAAACATAATCACCTAATGGCAATAAAGAGAATATTTAGATATCTAAAGGGAACTATAGACTATGGTTTATGGTATCCTAAATCAGAGAATGTACAACTTCATTTGTATATAGATGCAGATTGGCCATGTTGTATTGATGATAGGAAGAGTACTTATGGAGGAGCAGTATTTCTTGGAGAGAGGTTGGTTTCTTTGGTAAGCAAGAAGAAAAATTGTATCTCTCAGTTGATAGCAGAAGCTGAATATGTTGCAGCAACATTGAATTATTCAACAATAGTTTATATCAAGCATATGGTTAAAGATTTTGGCATACATGTTGATTATCCTATTGTTATTCACTGTGATAACACTAGTACTATCAACATGTCCAAGAATCCTGTGATGCATGCAAAGACAAAACACATTAAGATCAAATACCATTTTCTTAGAGAAAAAGTTGCAGATAATAAAGTAAAATTGGACTATCTTAGCACCAAAGAATAGTTGGCAGATATTTTCACAAAGCCTTTATCAAAAGATGCTTTTGAGTATCTCGAGGAGAAGTTGGGAGTAATTCCCTCTCTTGAGTCTAATTAGATTAAGTAGCAAGTACATCCATCCACAGTGACTGATGAATGGTTGACTACTCTACTTCTGGAGTAGTACCTGTGCCTAATTTTTATGGCACCCTTTGTCATTGATGTCAAAGGGGGAGAATATAGTAAGGGGGAGCATATACTCTGGGGGAGTATAAACATAGACAGAGGAGCTACAACAGTATAGAGGAATCTTTGATGAGGATATTGAGAATATTGTAAAAAGAAATAAGACACCATGTGCTGAACATATTTTTTATATCATATGTTGCCATCAATGTCAAAGGGGGAGATTGTTGGAGATTTACTTCTGGCAGCTAGTTGATTGTATGTTTGTCATTGATGACAACATATAATATACAATAGTGTTCTATATGTACTTATGAGAATGATATTATCAAGCCTTGCACGATTATATTCATGTTGTAGACATGTTTTTTTATGTTTTGTTCATACACGCAGACTCAGATATGAAGTTTCAGTTGTGTTGTGTAATTTTGTTAGTGTCAGTTACAGTTTCTGGAGTTTGTCTGTACAAAGCTGATGTATTGCAATGGTTCTTGCGTTGCACCTATCTTCAGGATATGCATATGTATATTCAAGATTAGTTATGAGTTTTAGATAGTTATCTAAAGGTGCCAAACGTGTTTCAACAAGATTGCAATGTTAGAGTTAATTTGGTAAGGGCGACTTTGTGAAGCGTCGCGTCCATTCAGTTTATATTGCATGGTTGTAATTATTCTTGCATGGTTAGTTAAGCCAAAAAGGATGTTATGAAGAGTTTCCTAACAGGTCCCATGATCTCATACCTTGAGGAAGATACTTATGGTAGTTCATTTGTGGAACGCTGGAATGCTAAGTGTGAATGAGAAGATAAGAGACAGAAAAAGTACAGAGCAGAATATCAGTTGTGTTTCATTCATCAATGATCTACGTGAAGAAGCAGTGGAAGATTACAATACATTGGAACTGATCAAGACAGCATGTCTACTCTATAGTTCATCATCAAATATAGTGCATATCTGCTCTATAGAAGGTTGTATCCTTCACCATTGAAGTAGTGAGATTTTGGATAGTGAGTCCTGACCCTTAACAGGGTTATTTGTAAAAGACTCCTAACAAGGTAAGACCCTTAACCAGGTCACTATACTTATTGCATTGTAAAGAACAACTCCTAACAGGGTTACAAGATCTTCTAACAAGGATTATTATAAACAAGTATAGTTCATTGTGGGTGTTAATTCCCACCAGGGTTTTCACCATTTGGTTTCCCTGTAACCAAATTGTGGTGTTGTCTACTGTGTTATGTAAATGTGCATTTACTTTATTATATTTTGGAGTTAATAAAAGAAAAGAATTAAATTAGCTTATAACTGATTCACCCGTTGCCCCCTCTCAGTTATCTTTTGGGACTATTCTAACAAAATCTAGTTTGTTGCTAGGGAAATTTAATTTCTCAAATCTTTGATAATTACCAAAATATTCCCTAATATTTGTATAGGGCAAGGAGCTTGGATAAAGGTCTTATATCTTGGAACATATTTGTATAGAGTTTTTGGCTTGGATAAACTAGGTCTTATGTCTTGGAACTTTCTTCCTTAATTTGATCAGGCATTCTAAATCATATTCCAATTAGCTTCAAAGGAAGTTGTACATTCAAATTTTATCAGTATGAATTTTGTTTTCATTCAAAAATAAAGATCATTATAAATATGGTATAATGATGGATTGGAAAGATGGGAATTCATAAAAAAAAATAGAAATAAAGGGAATTGTTGTGATATATTTCAGGAAATAAAAGGCATTGAATTATTTTTATCATATAGAATTGATAAAGATTTGATCTGTAGAATGTGTATAACATATTTTTTTATTTAAGGTTTATTTATGTGCAATGATATAATGTATGAATTATTGTATTTATGTGATACATATGGTTTGCGTTTGGATATCTAGACAATACTATTGAATTTAAAAAAAAAATATTTACAAAATGCAATATGAGTCACTACCTATATGTATTGATTGGCTATTTGTTAAAGCCCCATTTTACAAAACCATAAAGGTGCCATGATAATTTTAACTACTTTTCAAGAACTTTGCACATATTTTAAATGAAAAGGTCAAGGATGGTCTGGAGAATAGACAAGGCATGTGTAAAGGCATGCCACCACAACTTGAAAAGAAGGTGGGTCAATATGAGCCATACATCCAATTGATTGATAGATTGATGTTGAGATAATTTTGTAATTGTAGATCTGCGTGTCTTGAGAATTTGCAGATTTATTGGAACCTTATACGTCATTTTTTTTAATAATATGTACCAAACCTTATCTTTTGGCTATTTTTTTTAGATTTAAATAATAAGCTAGTTTTAGGAGACATAAACTAACACCCACGAGTCCACACTTTAGGTTAAATCTATTTCATTTATCCATGGAGTATAGATATGAATCCTTCCACTCACATAAATCCCAACCACCACACATTAGGGTCATCTTATACAACATCATTTACAAATGGAAAATCAAAAAATTTCAATCACTAATCATCCTCATTCAGGATATTCGAAGCACATGCTCAGAAACGCTCTGACAGGAGGTGTTATTTATAAATGAAAGAAACTCCTTGCTGGATTTGATACCAAATGAAAGAGTGGAATAATTCAATGATATTATTTGATAGCATTGTATGCCTTTTATTCAATTCTAAAAGATTCGACAATTACATATCCAACAGAGTCGACCGTTATAGAATAACACAAGTATACAACTAAACAATGTAATATGGTTATGAAATATAGTTATGCCAACACATAATAGAAATAATAACTAAACTAACCAATCTCTAACTAGAGATAAAATAATAGACCAAAATTACAAAATAGGGGAACCAAGCCTCAAACAAGCTACAAACTATTTATGTGAATATCCTTCTTCAGTCAAATCTCATTAATGCTAGGGACCTTATTAATGATATTGTCAATGGTGCAACTCCCTTGTCTTTGATTTACAATCTGGTCACAGGTCCAAACATTGTATCCATCTCTCTACTTCTTGGTTAGGTATTTATCCTCAATAGAGGCTTTGTCCTTCTTCACCACACCTTTGTGCATGAATTGAACTCTTTTAGCTGATTTAATAGTGGCATGCATAGTTACATTTGGATATAATATAATAGGTTTAATTATCATGTTGTAGGAGCATTTTCATGGTAACTTATTATTGTGCATTTTTCTCTTAAATAGAATCTTAGCTTCAATTTATTAACATGTTTATTGCATATGTCTTAGATAAACTCATATTTTAGCATGCATTTAGCATAGTTGCATTTATGCACTTCATTTTCATGATCTTGATAGCTAGAAGATTGTTTGGAGGTGGGAACAACGGGAATATCATGATTAAACAAGAACAATGCATGTTCTACCCTTTCTCCTCATTGTTTCTCCTTTTGTGGTATGTAGATTTCATATAAAATATTCAATGTTTGATGAATGGTTTGCATTTGATATTTGTTGATTTTTTTATTTGAATTGTTAAATTTATCATTTGAATTGTTGATATTTCTGGCACGTTTAATGACGCCATTGTAGATTAAAGGGATGATTGTTCCTTGCAACCTCAATCAACAACTTGCCTCCATTTTTGTTCTCAATTTTCCGCCATTTGTTGTTCCCTACACCCTCAAAAAGCATTAGATAGGCATATTTGTCATTTTAAGATCAAAGATAAAGGCCCCCTTTTTTATGTGTGTGCACACACACAACATATACAACATATACTATACTATACTACAGTACAACATCATTTCATAACTAACTTTTCAATTTCTATATATAATTAGGTTATAGATAATCTAAGTGAAGAAGGATCATGTCAGACAATCCAAGTGAAGAAGGTAATGGGGATACAATCAATAGATTGTGGTCTAACTTGAAAAGAAAAGGCGATGGAAAATGTTATTGTCCCTACAATATTTGTAAGGGCTTAAACACTAGAAGATTGCTAATCAAAACAGCTAAGAGACATAGTAGGGATAATGGTCACATTGAAGGGGGGTTTTATATCATCAATTGGTAAGTTTTTCATTATATTTATTTAACAATTTATATATATATATTAAATACACTTGATGATGAGATCATTATCATGGTTTATTTGTGTTCATCATTTTTATATAGGTCGACCTCCCTAGGGGAGTACATGATATGGACCATTGAGGTGCGAATATGGATAATATTCCTTTGGAAGTGGAGGATCATGGAGGTACGAATATTGAAGCTGAAGATTATGATCCCATGGAAGATGATGATCATGCACCAAATAACACATTTGAAGATGATGGTACTAATACACTGATCCATGACACATTTGGTACTGGGGCAACTGATGATGATGATCAGGATGATGTTGATGTTATCCATGATATACCTCTACTTGAGAAGGCAACCATGACCCTTTACGAAGGCTCCCAAATAAATCTTCTCTCCGTTGTATTGTTGTTGTTGAACTTGAAGGTTATGAATGGTTTATCTAACATAACAATGTCACGTATGCTAAGGTATATCATATATGTCATTATAGTAATTAAAGGGTGAAACATGTACCATAAATATTGTTAATAATAACAACTTATATTTTTTTCTATAGATTTATAGGTGATTTTTTGTTACCACCATCGCATATTCTCCCTCGCTCATACTAAGAATTATGTGCCACTGTGAAAGATATTGGAATAGAGTATCAAGCAATAGATACTTGTCACAATGATCATATTATTTATCATAAAGAACATAAATTTGAAACAGAATGCCCTAAATGTCATATGAGTAGATATCGAATAGATCAAATAACAAAAAAGGTGCCTCACAAGGTTCTTCATTACATCCCCATTATACCACATTTGCAAAGATTTTTCAAGTGTAGTAGCTTGGCAGAATTTATGGATTACCATGCATGTAATAGGAGTTGAGATGACATTATTCGAATGCCTACTGATGGTTCTACATTTAAATACATAGAGAAAAAGTGTCTGCACTTTATCGAATAACCTCAAAATCTCAAGCTTTCAGTGGCAACGGACGGTGTCAATCCATTTGGAGAGCTAAGATCTGTTTACTCTGTTTGGCCTATTTTTGTCATCAACAATAACATTCCTCCCCTAATGTCAATAAAGAGGGAGCACATTATGTTGGCAATGATTATTCCAGGTATTTGATCATTTAATAGTTATGTGCATGTAATAATAAATCTTGCAGTAAAATGGTCACAATAATTATGTAATTATGTTGTTCATTCAACTAGGTAAATACCAAGTTAAAGATATGAATGTATATATTGAGCCTCTTATCGACGAGTTGGTGGAGTTATGGAATGGTGTCACTATGTATGACATCTCTAGACCAATAAGACAGATAATTTCAATTCCATGCAATGCTTTTATGGACAATACATGATGCCCCAGGGCTAACACATTTTTTTGGTATGTTATGGTGAATTCAAGTTGCACATGATAATTCTAAATTTAAAAAATTAACATATTTAATCCAATTGTATAATTATCTTGTATGTCTTCAAACAAAGGAAAAATTTGCATGTCCAATTTGTGGTCCAAAGATAAAATCTCATCACTCAAAAAGTTTAGGAAAGCAGGTGTTTGATGAGCATAGACACTTTCTCCACAAAAATCATAACTATCAAATTACCAAAAAAAAAAATTTCAATGGGAAAGAAGAGACTACATCTAAGCCACAGAGAATGACACCTCACCTATGGAAGTTGGAATATAATAGAATTAATCATCAAGGTACTACCATTCTACCTAATGGTTTATATTTGGAATTTGTATATTTATATTGTGTTTTGTTTGCTAATTATGTGATTGATGATCGTAAATGTCGTCAAGGCAATACTACTAAGCACCTTCCAAAGGGACTAAAAATTTATCCTAGATAATATAGTAGGCTGACCTACTACAAGCAGCTGCAAATTGTGCATTTGTTTGATACTGTGCATATTGGAAAGATTGTAATAGAGATATTGTAGAAGATATTAGATGGAAGGCGTGACAAAAAAAAATTGTCAAAATTTGTAGTGACATTCATGAATCCAATCATGTAATGAAAAATTTCATTGGATCAAATAGAAATGGAGAATGGATTAATATAAGTTCCCTTCCTTGGTTATTGTATGCCTCTCTCTCCGGTTTCCCACAGCTTTTCAAGGGCGGGGGTTAGTAGAAAAGGTTCACAATTGAATGCAAATCAAATACGCAATAACTACTAAACGAATAACAGAAACGTGAGCAATAAAATGTACAAACAAGAGAAGGGCAGACAAATGAATGCAAACCCCATGATGCTTGAAGCTTCTATTGTTTCTCTCTACTCCTTCTGAAACGTTGTTCTTGATGCTCAGTATTGGCGGGGCAGCGTCTATGACTTGAGAAGCGTCGAGAATTTGACAATTGAAATGTGTGTGTGATCGCAAGATAGCTTGAATGTTGACAGAGTAATGGTGCTTAAAGCTTAA
Organism: Thuja plicata; assembly: GCA_018584345.1. Lineage (NCBI taxonomy): Eukaryota > Viridiplantae > Streptophyta > Pinopsida > Cupressales > Cupressaceae > Thuja > Thuja plicata. Next base: position 1,315,580 of record MU223161.1, read on the forward strand.
AATCCTAGATCCTTCAAATGGTTATGAAGGGTTTATTATATAGGAATTGGTGATGAAATGAACGGTTGAGATCAATCCCAGAGATGGGGAGATGAACGGTTGAGAACAAAAGGAACAGAAGAGATCCTCAGTAAACTCCACCTCTTTATTTGGTTAAGAGGAGATAGAGTTTGGTTAACTGAGGAGCTAATTATGAGTTACCTTTTTGAACTGAAGAGGTGGGTGAAGTTACC
>MU223161.1:1332988-1363450 GCA_018584345.1 Thuja plicata
TTGTAAAGTCTCATGTTTATATATTTTTGTGTCTTGAATGTCTTGTAGGTGGTTTTCATCTAAAGAAATCCATAAAGAAGATATAAAATATTGGAAGAGAAGAATTCCTCATCTAATGTGTGAAATGAAAAAGTGTCTACCTTCAACATTTTTTGATGCACAAGAACACTACCTCATACACCAAGTTGCGGAGATTGAATTTTGTGGACCCATACACACTCAATCAATGTGGATGGTTGAGAGACACCTGGAATTTTTGAAGGCTTTGGTTCATCAAAGTGCACATCCTGAGAGTTCTATGGTGGAGGGACATGGTATACCAGACTATGGTGTACATTACTAAATATCTTCCTAAGCTTGTAGCAAAGATCCATATAAAACTTGGTGGGGAGATGTAGAATGAGGAAAGTGAGAGATAATAAATTATAAGATGTTATTGTAGTTGTTAATTAATTCTTAATCTTCAAAATTAATCGGTTGTAATTTGTCTATTTATTTTTTGTACAGCTTCTCGAGAGTGGGATGCAATACATTTGTATATTGCAAACAATCAAGATTGGATGACGGTATGGATTGAACGATGTCATCATTTAGGTAGCACATTAACATGGGAAGTTGTGTCTTCATTGGTTAGTGAAGCTCATCATAATGGAGATCCAAATGTTACGCAAAGGGAAATAGATTTAGCACATGGCTTAAGATATTTCTAGGTACATATAAATTTGTTAATCACTCGTACATTTATGAACTCCTGATGCAATAATTTATACATGTTTGACATATTTTTTCAAGTCAAACACCACAAGGCTATATTTTTCAATGGTCATAAATTTCACATCAAAAATTTTGATGACACAAATAAAACTTTTGATTCTTGGATAAGTGTAGTCTTTTAGGTGACTAATATTTCATCTAGAAGTGACTTACATCCTCGAGAGTCTGAAAATCGATACTATGGCATTTTGGATGATATACTTGAGTATGACTTTAATTCCTTTAGATTAGTTCTCTATGTCATTAGATGGTATAGGCTACGACTTAATCAAAATGATCCTGATAGAACTGTTATTGAACATGAAAATGAATTTCCAATGATTAATACAAGGTGGTTTGAGCCAGTTGGGGATGAGCCCTATATTCTCCCAAGCCAATGTGAGTAGGCATTTTACTCAGAGGTTCCACATAAATCGGGTTGGTAATTTTTTTTTAGACATGATCTAAGAGGAATGTCGATGAGGTATAATGCGATGGAAGAAGAAGATTGCAAACAACTAGAAGATGATGTAGATGATGATCACAAACAATAGTTAGTCGATGATGTTCCTGACACAAATTTTATTGAAGAAGAAGATGATGATGACGATGATGATGCTATTGATGATGATGATTATGATGATGATGATGACAACGACAATGACGGTGGTGGTGCTAATGTCAACGACAATGATGATCATGGTGATGAGTTGGATGAAGAAGAAGATGAATGACATGAATGAAATGTACAGCTATGTGATCGCTGCTTAATCTATTTAATATTGATTTCTTGATAGAAATGTGCAGTTATGCGATCAATGGTTAATGTAATTAATTCATGATGTACCTTTAATGTTTTTAATTCATATGGGATGCTTATGGTTTTTAATGTACTTACTATGTGTTTTTGAGTATATTTATCATGAATTTTTTAGCTAACATAAGATAATTGAATTACATATGTAGGTACTCGAACCCCTTTCACAAGCATCCCACACAATATCATGGATAGATGGGTATAAGTCAATACACCCTATATAGATTAATGTATTTAATAATTTGCAAAATATCTTGCATTACTTGCTATCTCTTTCATTTGATGGAGTGCAGGTAGCAGAAAATAGGTATTTGTCAGATGTGTCTTCCTCGAGCGAAGGAAATATAGGAATGGAAGAAGAAAGTGAGTCATGTAGTATGTCTGAATTAGGAAGATCAAATAGAGGTCAAAAGAAGAGAAGGAAATTCAATAAACGCGTGAAATTTTTCCTTGCTCAAGGGGGGTCATGTTCTTATGATGATGAGAGGAAAGATGACATCGAGGTGCCCTCTAGGTACCAGTATCTACAAAAACAATGGGTCCCCAAGGAAATTCCTCCAATAAACATTGGTTTTAGAGTTAAAGGAAAGATATATCACATTGCACCATCGTCAATACATTGTTTGGGCCTATTTTCCATGGATGGCATAAAGGTCTCTTACAACAAAGTTGTCAAATTGATGGAGTATGTTGGACCTTGTTACGATTACAAAAGTTTGATGTGAATTATTTAATATAAAAAAGTATGCATAGGTATGCACTCTTGGCAAATTATATTCAACAAAAATACAATGAGAAAAGTAAAACAATGGCTATATACATTGATGGAAGGCTAAAAGCATCAGGGAATTTTGTAGGTTTTATAAATAGCACGTGACCTCTATCAACTATTAAGCAACCCAATTTCATATTTGAGGTGCGCGAGGGAAATCATGTATTTGTATGTGCGATAAAATCAATAAGTGCAGGGGAAGAGTTGCTTATTGATTACAATTTGAATCGCATAGATACAAACAATGTCACTATCATGAGGGTGGAGGTACATACTATGTAACATTAAATAATTGAGTTTTTTTGCCAGCCACATTTAGAGAGTCTCCTCACCATCCACCTCATCTCCATCATCATCTTCTAATGAAATTTATTAATCTAGTCCTTTCTAATTATTGGTTAACGTTAAATAATAATACAGGGCCACAATATGGAGCAACCATGTAGAGGGGACAATGATGATCCTACATGCACTTCTTCCCAATAGGTAAACCTCTTTGTTATTGTACTACAAATTAGATAGAAGAAAAATGTTAAATAGTATTTTTTATTATATTATTTTCATCACTATTTCAGATTAATTCTAATAGTGTTAGTAAAATTATTGTCATAGATAGGTGGTCAGCAGAGAAAGGGAAAGGAACCTGCAGTCCTTGAAGAGGAGTCCTGTGATAATGACCTAGCTGTTGATTTAACTACTTTTGATGACCCGACCTATGCAATTAAAAAATGCCTCCACAAAATTGGAAAAATAGTGGCTGAATTGGCATCTATATTCCCTCTGACTGCTGAGTCACAAAAGAGAGAAACTAAATTGATGCACCTATCTCAAAATTATAGAGTAAGTATTAATGTAATTTTTAATTATAAAAAAATCTCAATAATAGTTTTTATGTTATACTAGTCTTTTATGTCATTAAAAAATAAGCGGATGTGTTTCTTTTAAAACTTTTTTTTGCGTAATTTTGATCCTCATGGCCATGATGAGGGTACTAGAGCTGCTTCAGGTAGATCACATGTTGGACTATTTCTTTTACTCTAACAATATTGTCCATGCTAATCACTTCTTTTATTCTTCTCTAACAATCTTCTTCTTTAGCATGTGTCAATGAACATTTACAATCGCCGCCTCATACAATGGCAGGATCAGATGTACTGCGTCCTGCAATGCCAGCAACATGTAACATGGCCACAGATGCCATGGCACCACCTACTCGTACACAAATTTTATTTTCTCTGTCATTATATATATGTTTATTTCCCTTGTAGCATTGTTTCTTAGGGGCATTTCGTAATGGATTCAATTTATACAATAGGAGATGCATCACTTGATGGTGAATTTCCTAGATGTACTCATATTCCTAGTATGGGAATGGGGATTGCATATTGCTGGTGAGCAATGAAGAAGGAGTTCCATTGAAAATAGAAAAACTTCTAGGTACTTTAAATATTGGACCTTTCTTTTACTATACTACCGTATGTTAATTACACCTTGCATTCAATATGAGAAGCTTACATCTATTGTATTCTTATTTTATACTATTATATCCTTCAACTAATTATCCCATGATTATTTTGCAGGGAATGATTTTTTTTATGATAAACTTAGTGACAAGTGTTTGCAGATATTCGGGTCCACCATCTGTACAAGGTGGAACATCATATCTGAACTAAAACCCCAATCCACTATTTTGATTTCATATCATTGCTATGATATTTATTATTACATCCATTTCTTAAACTATATTAAAGGTAATTTCACTTCATTTTTGAATCTAACATTGTTTTGTTTCTTAAAAGGTAGAAAACTCAAGATATAACATTGAAGGATGCTCTCATGTAGAGAGTACGACAAACTTGTTTGGACCTCTTGCATTTGAGAAGGGTAAGCTCCTTCAAAAATTTGGGTTATGTTTGAGGTATATTAGGGACCAATATAGGTGTATATTGTCCAAAAAACCGAAGTACCAATGCCCCCGTTGCATTCCTGATTTCGAGTGGAAAAAACTTATTCTGGATGCGAATGAGAAAAATGAAATAAAAAAGGAAATACACCAGCAGACAACAGAAGAAGGTATGTGATACTGTTAAGAATGTAATTGTGTACTAAGTACTTTTTGTATTTATATGAACTAACCTTTTTCAATCTCTTCATAGATTGCCTGACACATCAAAGGAAACAAAGGAAAGACTACAAAAGAATGGGCAACACAAGCTAGGCACTGGCGGTTATTCCAAACTTGCTGCACGAGTTGTAAGTGCTAATATTGTCAGAATTAAATGAGGAAAAATACAATCTGTAGATGGCTTTTAACACTGAAAATAATAATTTGATCTTTATAATATTTATTTATAATTTGGAATCTTTTTGTTTCGATGAAATAATAAAATAAAATTTGATGATACCAAGAAAAAATGCAGGGTGTGGAGTTTAATATAAGTCTCATAGAAGAGGACAAGAGAATTGGCTTCCAACAAGGCTATAGTGTCATGGCAGAAAGAATACGAAGTGCACAAGGTTCTACTAATGGATCCATTGCGGTAAGTAAGATAAATAGATGATATTTCAAATTTAATTATTTACCAATTAGTTTATTTGATTTTAACTTCCAACATAAAGTGAGTAAATTTGTTTTAACTAAGAAAACAATGATAACATAAATGCGGATGAAATTGAAATGAAGCCTGGCAATTCTAGCCATACACAACCTATGCATGAGGATGACAATGAGGATGTGCATCAGAGTGATGGAGGTATACATTTGCTAATCAATTTTTTAGATGTAACTATTAATACAAGTAAACATCTTAAATTGATTGGTTTAGTAATACAAATTTAATTGTAATTGGTGTTTGGATTAATGTACCAATTTGTATTGTAGTTGTAGAGAGTGTAGAGGCCATTTTTAATGAGCAGGTTGAGGTTGAGGCCAAGGCTAGACAAATTGATCTCGATGTTGATGGTGTGACTAGATCAGGTAAAGAGCTATACGATTATGGCCTTTAAAGTACTAAAATACTTTAAAATGTTTTTAATGTTTTTAATTATAATAAAATGTTTTTAATTTAACCCTTTTATATGTTATTGTAGATGACCCCCTTTGCATCAACAAAGAACTAGGCGTGCATTGAGATCTAATGAGAGGGGAGATGATCATGCTGATATCGATGCTTATCTTAGCCATTACTTCTTAAAAAAGAAAAATCAAAAGAAAAAAAAAGAAATTATTGTCATGTATGCACCTTAATTGATAATGACTCATTTTATATGCCAATGAATTTAATTATGTGCTATTGAATGTTCATAAATTTTATAATGTGTTAATGAATGTTAATGAATTTTATCGTGTGATAATTAATGAATGTTACATTTTATTAATGGATGAAATAATGAATGAATGTTAGATGTTAACAGGGATTTTAGAGTGATTTTAGGGGGGTGGAGCCAAATGAGCTTCCACATTCATGTGGTCATCTCTGTTTAGTACAAAATATAAAACTATTCTTGAAACAAAGTGAAGCTCAATAAGGTTGTTCCTTATATAGGGTCTCAAGTGTAGCATTTATCCCACTCACAACATTGCAAGGCTTCAAGTGGTATTCTAAGATTGGTTTCTCCATCTCCCATTGACATCTTGTATTTCTCCTAAGAACTCTTACTGAGCTCTGATACATGGATGAGTAGAAGATGTCCTTTACAGGCTGCACATATATATAATATTGTAGATCTAGGGATTTATGTGCTAGATTCTGACAGAATCTAGCACATGAATACCAGCTTTAAGGGACAACTACAGGTGCACCCGAGATTGGCTGAGGCACCCAAGTTCCTACCAAAGGAACCCAATTCGAACCCAAAGGAGAAAAAAAGTAGAACCAGAACCTGGCCTCAAACAAAGAACCAGATAACTTAGCTTTTTTCTAATTCAAGTTTATTTCTGAATTCTTCTCTGATTCCAACCTGATTATTCCATTTTTTTTTTCCAATTTTCCTTCTTCCTCACTTCAAATAAAATGGCTTTCCTTCTATTCCTCTATATCCAAATGAAGTGATGCATCCCTTTGAACATAGATCTCTTTTCTAAGGGACGTGGCTTTCTATTTAAACTGTAAGTTTTGATTTATACTTATTAATAAAGGTAATGATTATTAGTTATGCTTTTATTTCCTTTTACTAATTATGGTTATGTCTATCAAAAAATAACATTATTAGTTATGTTGTTATTTCCTTGTTCTTTGACACAATCATAAAATAACATGGTAATGATGTCATGCAACCATGAGGAATATTATGGTTATGTCTATCAATGGCAATTACATAATCTCATAACCTATCTTATCTCTGTGATTGGTTGTTTCCAATTAAGAATGGGTTCCTTCTATTGCTCCATGTGAGTTCATGGTAAATAGTGTGTTCCTACCAAGTGAGGGAAAATTAAATCCTCTCTTGAATAAATAATAGAAAGTGAAAGAAGAAAGAGTTAATTTTGAAGAGATTCCCTTGCCTCATGATGAATGTGTAGAAAATTTCTAGGATGATCCTTTATATGTACATGCACCTATACATGCTAAAAATAAATGCAATGAAATTATCAAAACAACAACTTTGAAGGCACATGTAGAGCTATTTGATGAGGTTGATATAAATGCTAGGATAGTGGAGATCACCCTAGTGTCTACCTAGACTAGTGGAACCATTTGATATGCAGAAATAATGGACGTCATCTTTGGTGTACACACCAGTAGTAATCTACCCACGCATTGCACTGCCTTCAAGAAGCCCTATCTCAAATGTAATTCATTGAAATTTTTGAAATTTTTCTTATGATCTTTTTTGAATATTTTTAAAGGGTCGACAGATATTTCCATTTAAATACTCCCTGTTTTCTTTCCCACTAGATTGAATCTAAGTACATTTAAGAAGAAAAGCCCTTGTTTTTGGGTTTACTAAAGAAAGATATTTCTCTGCAATCAATAATTACTCTTAGAATGTTGGTGTTTAAAGGAAACTTTTTTTGGAGAGGATTTGGTGTGTATATTAATACCTTCAATTTGTGTTAAATAAGGTTTTTGTTATTCACTTACTCCATGAAATATTGTACTCTTCCACCATTGCAGTTAAGCTTATCAAGCGTAAAAGGGTTTTGATTTTGTAGTAATAGAAGGCTTAAACTGCTTGATCATTAAGCTATATAGATTAGGTATGCTATCAAATCATTTGAATCATATATTTTTGCTCCATTTGACTGTAAATATACAATTTGTATATATTTGAATCATATTTTTGGGTTTCATTTCAATATGAATACACAGGTTGCATGTGTGGGAAATACATTCCATTTGAGACTCAATTTTTAATAATTGAGGGTAATGGGGATCACTACTGAGCACATATACCATCTATGTTATTTTATCGTCACTTTTGGAAGGACCTTTCAGAGCAATTTTGCAAGGAGATTAGAGCAATGAACTCAATTTTTTTTTGGAAAGTTGTAAATGTCAGAAGTTTAGAAAAAAAAACAAATCTTAAATGTAATATTTATTGTTTTCTAGGAGAAATGTGGATTGCTAGTTTTTAAATTTTATTGATTTCATACTAAACCTAAAAAATTGTAGGCAATCCTATTGAAACAACCCATTGGAAATCATTCAATTTTTGTAGGGGCTGGAACTGACCCATATGAAGTGATTACAAGTGTAGTAAAGTAAATGCCCAAACTATTATCTTATGTTTCTTCTATTTCTTTATGTCTTGTATTATATATCAACATGATAAAAATAACTATGTATATTGTAGGGCTGTGGAGAGACATTCACAAACGTTTTCTCCTCATGAGAAAAAGGGTAATTTTGTTTAAATTTTTTTGGTTCTTTCAGAAGGATGCTTGAATATATCATTTTTTACATTTTTGTGAGTGCATTAGTAGCCTACAGGTTTTTAATTAGAAATGAAGTATATTTGTGTGTTTTTTTTTACTCTGTTATTTCATTCATCTTTTCTTCTCTTTAATCTTATTCTTGAAATATTTGGCTTATAGTTCCCTGACACGTTAAACTAGTTTGGGTGGTCCACATGGGATGCTTTATATAAACATTACAGATAAGGGTGTAAAATAAGGCCTGGAAAGCTACATTATCTATCAAACCTATCATGCTACACATTTCTATCTCACTTTCTCAAGTATTGTGTAATTCTTAGGTTATTATCTATAATTATAATATATTTTCAATGATCAACATTCTATAACAGCTCTTCCAAATTCCCTTTGTTTATAGATTCATAAAATGACACCTAATTCAAAGACATATTTATTTGAATTATAAAGTCACTATCACAATGAGAAGCATTCATTCCTTCCATTAAACATACAAAGGAAGATGGAGATAAAACTCCAACTACAAAGCTAGCCTAAACAACCAGTATTAATGATACAGATACATGATCCCATTACCAATGGAGATCAGCCTAGCTACCACTTCCCCCAGAAAATCTTTCTCATTTGCGTGATAAAAAGCCTCAAATTTGGCTATATTGTACTCCTTCACGATGCCTTCCTCGTAGAGCACTCAGGCCTTCTAGATGATCTTTTTCTTTCTGTCTCCCTTAAGACAAAAATTCACGAGCAAGCCACCATTAGACAACTTAGAGTCAATGTGATCCATCGCTGAGACTACTTCCGTGTATACCTCAACTGATTCCATCTTGTACACCATTCCAAAAACCGTCAACGGGTGGCCTAGGACTTGAATAATGGGCTAAAGAGATCTACAACTAGCCTCCCATCCTGGACTAGGCCACCTGACCAGTATTTAACCCCCAAGATGACTATCATGGTCGCCTTCTCCTACTCATTGGCCTGTTTGAAAATGTGATGGATCTTCTCTTCTGGTGATTCCACTAGCACCTCCTCTTTCTTGCAGTGACAATTGATTCCCAAGATATTAGCCATATTGCTTCTATTGTGTAAGGAAATAGCACGGGCCTTATAAAAGGCAAAAAATGTCTTGCCTTTGTGTCGGCTCTGCATAATATTTCTAAGCCAGATATGAAGGACTGTAAAAAGTAAAATTAAGGGCCATGTGACTAGTACTATGTCATTATTCACTCTTCTTGACTGTCATCTCCCTCTGTCATAGCAATCAAAACCTGCCAACATTATCCAACACCTTTTTTTTGGAGAGATGCAAAGTCAGTCAAAATGATGTCCTCCTATCCTTTTGGGATTTGGTCTGCCTGTCCGAACTATATATTAGATTTGGTTTCAATCCCCATGTTAGACAAGTAGTCTGTTGATCTATTGCCTTCCGAAAAGATGTGTTGAATGCAAAATTTGGTCAAAGAATGCACCAATTTGGCCCTGCTATGCCAATCGAATTCAATTCCTATATTTGCAGCTTTTTAGATCATTAACATAAGCATTACATGTCTTTGTTCAAAGTTTATTCTAACACTATATTATTTCTTATTCTAATTGAAATTTTTAATCGGGAAAAATAGTAAAGGTGTTATCTGCATTTAATCTTCCAATTACTAATAGATTAATGACATGTTTACAACAAAGGTCTAATAGAACTCCAAACAATTCTTAAACATACTTTATCTGATATGATGAATTCTTAAACAATTAAGGTTGGAGTAGACATAGTTATCACAAAGTTTTTTGTGTGGTACAAGGAAGATTTGGCTAGGTCAAATCTTTCTTCATCCTAGCAGTCTACAGAATTAGACCTTTATTAATAATTCATCATATCAGATAAAGTATGTTTAAGAATTGTTGGGACTGGTCATTTGGCATGTGTTAAACATAACAAAAATTTTAACATATTATTATAATTCTATTTATTTGTTGTAAACATGCCATTGGTTCAGTTTTGTAAATTTTTTTTGTGTTAAATACATTTTTCCAAACCAATTGTTAAGCAAGAAAGCAGTAGCAGTGGGGGAGGGGTCTTCTTCTGAGTAGATTGATGAAGATTGTGCACCTCAAAAACCAATTCATAAGGAACCAATCATGTTTTCGATTCGCTTATATTTTTGGATTGGTAAATCTCCTTAGTTTCATGAACTTTCTTTTGATTACTATGGATGAGATATATATCTTACATTTAACATTCAAATTCTTTACATTTTAGAACATGTAGTGTGTTTCCTGAGGATTTTACCAAATCAACTTTTAACATAAACCAAAAACACCAAACTGATTTCTTTCCCTTTCAAATTGACAAAATATTTGCATTTGACCAATAACTGCAAGCAACTGAATAATAAATCCACATTCCTGTATCTATATAAAATACCTGGAACATTAAAAAGATGGCTAAGTGGTTGCCGCCATGATTTTTATCTACTGAATATGGGGAAAAAAAGCACCAAAAAGAATAATGTTATGTTGTAGCACCAATAATATTATTGTATCTTTCATTTCTTTTATCTATTCATATTTTCTGCCTTCTCTTATATTAGATACTATGTAGTGTACATAAAGGCAAGGCGGTGATTTTTCTCGACGATCAATAGGTATAAGTATTCCACGCCTTACCCAATAGCTAGGAGTAAAGATAACAAAGCTCAAGAGACCATCATAGTTGGTCTCTTTCTTCGGTCCATATTACTAACAATAATATTGACCAAAGAAAGAGACCAACTACGATGGTTTCTTGAGCTCTGCTATCTTTAATGTGCATATTCGTCACTTTTTTGACACATATGGAAACACTTTCGATAGTGGTGCTATACCTCAGACGACACATCCCATCAGAACTTTATTATGTACTGTCACTATTCCAATAGATATAATATCAGAGAGAAATTATTTTTGATAGATCATTGCAACAGGAATGCTATACCACCGACGGGTTTACCTGTCGAACAAGCATTACAGTTCTGTTGCTCGTCTGATAGATACAATGTTGGAGAGAAATGATTTCTAATAGATAATTGCAACAAGCTTGCTATATCTCCGATGGGATTTCCTATCAAAAAATTATTGCATATGCGTTGTTTTTCTGACACTAAAATCCAATGGGATACCCACATGGTTTTTCAGAGTTCTGATAGGTCTACCATAAGAAATTTGATAAAATAGATGGTAGTCATGTGCTAGTTTATGACAGAATATGATGTCGGCAGACCAATAGTGACCACTTATGTCACAATTTGCAACGCAAAAATGTCGACGGATACATATGTCAAAATTTTGACAACTAGGTGTTGCAAATGTAGCAAATGGCCATCAAAATTTGGCCTCAAATGTACTAGTGTCAGTTGTTGTTTCTGAAGCCACTCAAGGAGTAAAGGTCAAGACTAAGCTCAGCAGGGATGGCCCTATTTCCTCTTCTGTGGAGACCAATTATGAAACCAATTATGTGTTAGGTCTATATCTAAAATTGTATCTAGCACATGGTTAGCATAAAATATGGGTGCATTCTAGGTTTGTAGTTCCCTGAGATAGAATAAATGGCACAGTTAGGTTTTGTTGTTTGTCACTTTTTTTTGCCAAAGAAAAAAGATTACATCTTTGGCAGCTAGGGACGAACAACTAGTGAAAAGAAACCAACAAGCCAGATGACTTCAATGGTAGTCATTGGGCTCTCCAAAACTTCCAACCATAGATGCATAAAAATAGGTCAGGGCTTTCCAATATGGAAATTCCTATGGCGTTATAATAAAAGCATAACTAGAATTTACACCTTAGTATGCAATAAGTGTTGGAGATTTGATTTTAAACAGTTGATTGATTGTATGTTTGTCACTGATGACAACATATAATACACAACAGTACTTCTGTATGTACTTATCCATATGATGACATGAATACTTGCATGGATAGACACATGTTTTTGACATGTTTATTATGCTATGTTCATACACACAGACCCAGATATGATGTTTCAATAAAGATATGTAATTCTGTTATTAACGGTTACAGTTCTGGAGGAATAACGGTTTAAGGCCAACATATGTAATGTGTTTCTTGAGTTGCGCCTATCATCAGGATATGTGTGTGTATATTCATGGTTAGTTATGAATTTTTAATATTAATCTAAAGGCGCCAAATGTGTTTCAAGAAGATTGCAAAGTTATGGTCAATTTGGTGAAGCCAACTTAGTGAAGCGACGCGCCTATTCAATTTATACTTGCATGGTTGTAATTATGCTTGTGCGCTTAGTAGAGCTGACAAGGATGTTGTGAAGAGTTGTCTTACATGTCCCATGATCTCATACTTGGTGTATATACTTATAGAAGGTCATTTGAGACAAGAAGAGTTGCGAAAGCTAGAGATAAGAAAAGCAGAGCAGAGTGTTAATGCAACAGAGCTATATTTATCATGTGTTGATAATATAGATATTGAAGTTGAAGATTTTAGAATATATATAAGATTGTTGTAGTGCTTTACAAGAGGTTAAAGCATTGGCACATAGAAGGAACTGATCAGTCAAGCAGTGTCAAGTAGCAGTTCATCTTGTTGATATAATGTGTATCAATTATCCAGAAGATTGTAGCCTTCACCACTTGGACAGTGAGTCCTTGGATAGTGATTCCACCACCCCTAACAGGGTTATTGTAAAAGACTCCTAACTGGGTCAGACCCTTAACCAGGTCACTATACTACTGCATTGTAATGAACAACTCCTAACAGGGTTGAAAGATCTTTTAACAGGGATTACTATAAACAGTATAGTTTTTTGTGGGTGCCAATTCCCACCTGGGTTTTTACCATTCAGTTTCCCCGTAACCAAATTGATGTGTTGTGTAATGTGTTATTTGAATGTACATTTAATTTATATCAATCTACATTAATAAGTATAAAATATTTCAAGTTGCTGATAACTAACTCACCCCCCCCCCTCTCAGTTATCCTTGAAGTATTCTAACAATAAGTATCTCATATGGAAGGTCAATTAAATATTTATTCACCTCTCTCTCTCTCTCTCTCTCTCTCTCTCTCTCTCTCTCTCTCTCTCTCTCTCTTTGTGTGTGTGTGTGTGTGTGTGGGTGTGTGTGTGTGTGTGTGTGTGTGTACATACATACATACATATATATATTGTTAGAAACATAAAAGAAAATGAAAAAGAGATAAGGAAAGAATTCCAGAGAGTGTGCAAAAGGAAGAGTTTTACCAAATACAAAGAAAGAGATATATTTACACCAATTTCACCAAAATGCTCCAAGACCAAGACAAGAACTCAAGGATTTTGAATGGGAAAAAAAAACCCATGTGAATAATATGAATGAGGAAAGAAGTCATGAAGGAGAGAGAGCTTGAGAAAGAAGCTCATTACAACATTGTGAGAGAGAATGAGAATGAGAGAAGAAGAGATAATAAATCTCATGAGAACCAACTTGTGATAACCAATCTTGAGAAGTGAGAGAGAAGCATCTCTTAAGTAGAGACGAGTGAAGGATTTTGCATGTAACTCTCATATATTATGAGTGTCACATTCACATTAAGTGTGTGCCATGTGTAGGAATCCTCTTAAGGAGGAATATCTAATTTCCTTATTAAAGGAAATACAAAAATGTGACATGTCCTCCTACTTTGACTAGAGGACAAGAACAAAATAGGATACCTTGGTTTATCTTTTAATTACATAGTACACAAAGGAAAGATTAATTTCTAACACCCGCCTTTAATCTTTACTTGTGGTGATTAAAACAAGGGGTATGAAACCCAATTTCTACAAATATCTGCAACTTGATCTTCAATATAAGGAAGAAATTGTATTGTCTTGAATTTTGGAAATGGCCTTCTGGAACCATAACGTACAACCATCTTTGGTAGAGGCAAGAGAAGTAGAAGGGTTCTTTAAATGTGTTCAAGTGGAAGTATATGCACATGTTCAAGTAGTATTGTGATTCATAGAACATGTGGAAATGAATTGATGTCTTTAATGTGCCTTGATGGATCACCTGAAACATAGAAAAAGAAAACAAGAAACAAGACAATTATCCACAAGTAGAATTTCATCTCATATTCAAGTTAGTATAAATTTTTAAATCAGAAGATAATTGTAAGAAATCTATCATAGTGTAAACTTAGATAGAGGCTTAAAGATCAATGTAATATCAAGATAAACTAAATGCTCAAATTTTATCAAGATAAACTAAATGCTCAAATTTCCAAACTGATTAAGCAAGGTATGAAAGTATTTATCAATGCTCCCATGAAAGAAATATACTAATACACAAATGACCACAGACAAGGTCAACTAATGAAACCTGCATCAACATTGCATCAATCACATGGATATAGACAATCCACTTATGACTTATCTCACTACAAGAGAATGGGTTGCAATACCACCACCTGCATAACTCACAATCTAAGAAATGAAGAATGCAGTGCATTATCACATTAGTATACTAATCAAAGAAATATGAGAGAGACAATGAGAATGAATTATAATATGTGCCTCAAGTACCAAATTAACTTAAGATCCTGATTTTCCAAGCATGTTTACAGATATGAATCGTAAGATAGGATTATGAGAAGTAATAACATATTGCCTTCAAGAAAATGTGAAACTGAAGGAAAACCCATGAAAAATCATCCTCTCATTGAGGAAAAAAATAAAGAACCATCCTCATCTAGAGAGAAATAAGAAATGAAACAAGTTGATCAACATCAACTGAAGTAAGTGCATCCTTGTGCACCTTACAAATGGAACAAGTTGATCAATATCAACTAAAGTAAGTGCATCCTAGTGCAACTTATAAATGGAGGAATTTGATCAACATCAACTAAAGTAAGTGCATCCCAGTGCAACTTACAAATGGAGCAAGTTGATCAACATCAACTGAAGTAAGTGCATCCTAGTGCAACTTACAAAATGTAATAAAAAAAAGTAATAAAAATGGTATAAAACCATAAAATGCAGCTATGTGCATGAAGAGATGTTCTAAAAGCATAAATTGCAACTATGTGCAAAATAGATTAGATCAAGATCATTAATGAAATCAGTAATGATACTCAGGAAGGAAAAAGTGTAAGATAAGCTCATAATCCTGAATAATTGGATATAAAGAAGAGATAAATATAAGAGAAACATTAATGTTATGGATATTAGTTTGAAAACTCTATTGATGGTGAAGAACTAATTTGAAAAATTTGATAGAACATACTTACTTGTTCGTAAAGAAATTTATAATTGAAAATACCCATACTAATTGAGAAAATAGAATATTAAAGTCTACAATTTAAATAAAGGTATAATTAACAATTTCAAATGAAATAAATTTGTTTTGAACAAAGCTGAGATCTGACAATAAATTATATAGAAGAATACAAAGTGAATAGCAGTTTAACAAAATGTTAAATGATAGAATTAAGCGAGGAGATTAATATATAAAAAGAATGACTACCCCCTTTGTTTAATGAACATAATCTCCTTTCTTACGAATAATAATCAAAATGAAATATTTTCATGCCATATTGTTAGAACCGTTTAATTTAATCTCTAGAATCAATGTAGGCATGATTAATAAAGAAAGAGATGACCAAATTAACTTAAACAAAGTCGAATACAAAGAATATATACTGATCAAGATCAAGAAATATAAATTTAACTTAATGTTAATTATAGTTTGAATGGTAAAATAATGATATGAAAAAAAATGTTAAATATTTAGTTTGAATGACAGAACAAATTTTAATTGTAATGAGTTAATGAACCAATAATTGAATTTGGTTAGAATTGATACAAAGAATGTAGGGTTCAAGAGATATAAGGAAATATAGAGGAGAAAAAAAGTATGAATGTTTAAACTTTTTTGATTGGAAGGTTTGATTACACAAATAGATATAAGAATGTAGTTTGAATGACAGAACAAATTTTAATTGTAATGAGTTAATGAACTAATAATTGAATTTGGTTAGAATTGATACAAAGAATGTAGGGTTCAAGAGATATAAGGAAATATAGAGGAGAAAAAAAGTATGAATGTTTAAACTTTTTTGATTGGAAGGTTTGATTACACAAATAGATATAAGAATTACTATTGAAGATTACATGACAAAGATTAAATGAATAAACTAGATAAAGGTATAATCAAACTATTTGAAATGATTAATGAAATAATAAAGTAATAAGATAGCTTTGATCAAGATTCAAATGTAAACTTTATTTATTAATTAATAAAATAATGAAATCAGAGATTAAATGAGCCAAAGATACGTTCAAACTGAAAAAAAAAAAAAACTTAGATAAGTCAAAAGGAGTTCAGAGTATTCTCCCTACAAGAATGATGAATAGTATTCTCCTTGCAAGAATATTGAGAGAAATGCTTTAAGAGTTAGACAAAAAACAATGATTTAAAGAAACTAATACATGCATATGGAAGAAGAAAACAAATATTGATGCGCAAAGATATAATAACAATGTTTTAAATAAACTGATGCTGTGCTAAATGGAGGAACTCTCATAAAGCATTCACCGCCTTGTCTAAAATGCTATTCAGGAGGGAAGATAAAATATTGTTGCGCAATGCAAGGAGAACAGATGAGGAAGACTGTGTAAGGATAGAAAATAAACTTTAAGCAGAGAGAAAAAAATCTTTTGATACTAATGAATGTTGCGTGAGGGGAGGAAAATGCTAGAGCAGCAACCTATAAAAGAATACTAAACAACTGTGCAAGGTAGAAATTTAGCAACAAGGTGATAAAATATGGAGAACTGATGTAGCAAAGGCAAAGTCTGCTACTCAAAAGTAAGCTAGGGAATGAAATATAAAGAACTTTAAAACTACAAAATGTTGCACTAAGAAATGAATAACAATACTGCTGCACAAGATACTGGAAACAACCAAAATTATTCACCCACTTCTGGAAGATTCAAAGGGGAGTCCATGAGAACCAACAAAACTTTATCACCTGTATCTAGAAGATCTAGAAGGGTATCATCTACTAGAACTAGTAGAAGTTCATCACCTACTTTCAGAAGATTCAGAAGGGATGCTTTTGGATATAACAGAACCAAACAACATAGTTCCATGGTAAATATAGCTCAGTCATCATGGACAAGAGATGGTCTATGGAAGAGTGCTATGGACATAAGATATACAAATGAAAATAGAAAAATAGGCTCTTCTTCAGTCTCACAGAATATAAAGAGTTCCAGAAGTGGTAATGTTCTTTTGGGTGAAGACACTATTTCAAACTTGAAATCAGGAAGATCAACATCAGAGCTTGAAGAGGTACATCAAGTTACAAGAAACAATCATAGTAACAAGACAAAAGAAGATTTTGTGGGGAAGAGGTGGATGTAAACTTATTTAGGAAATCCTTATTGATTGAGAAGTCTGTATGCTATTATATCTATCCATTCCAACTCCATCACAAACCAAATATTTCAATATACAGAATGCTATTATATGTCATCTAGTTCAATCTATGACATGCAGAGAAAGCCTTTCGCAAAGTTTTAGTGGAGTCTGGAATTATTTAATATCATAAACAACAAGAGAATTGAACATGTCTATTTCTTGAAGTCTCCCTAATTTGTTGATAATATTTTTCCAGATGCATATTTGAAAATGTAGGATTTTATTAGCTCATGTATCATTAGCCATAGACTCATAGTTTATCATTTATTCCACCATCTATAAAGTACAATAAGTTTCTTTAATGTATTACAATAAAATATCTCATTGCCTTCATAAATGAGAAATCATCTGCATTGCATTTTTGAGATCAAAAGTAAGGGATATAATATATCTAGAGATAGAGATCTACGAGTATAATAAAGATCAAGATAAAATATCAAAGATAATGAATAAATAAACTTCAAGAGACGTTAGGAAAAGATGTTGTGAATGAATAGAAATCAGTAAATTGGATGCTGAAAAATAATTAATATTTAAACCTGCAATACAAGTAGTTAGAGAAATGAACAAAAAATAATGAATTAGAAACCTTGTGTTTGCCTGACAAAGGGTGTCTTAGATCTTAAAGAAAACTTGAAATAGAAATGAATACACTTAGATTTGCAAAAAAAAAAGAATGAAAACCCTGCAAACAAGAGTTAGATCAACAAAAATATGATTTCTTCTCCTCAATCAACATATCTTTCAACTATTCCTACATGCAACAATCAAAACAAGGATTTAACAGCTCTGATACCATGTTAGAAACATAAAAGAAAATGAAAAAGAGATAAGGAGAGAATATGAGTGTGCAAAAGGAAGAGTTTTACCAAATACAAATAAAGAGAGAAATTTTCCTTTAATAGATCAAACACCAAGTTCACCAAAATTCTCCAAGGCCAACACAATAACTCAAGGATTTTGAAATGGAAAAAAAATAAGAAAAAAACCCCTTGTGAATAATATGAATGAGACAAGAAGCCATGAGAGAGAGAGAGAGAGAGAGTCATTATAACATTGTGAGAGCAAGAATGAGAATGAGAGAAGAAGAGAGTAGAAATCCCATGAGTAACATTGTGAG
This sequence comes from Thuja plicata, assembly GCA_018584345.1. NCBI lineage: Eukaryota > Viridiplantae > Streptophyta > Pinopsida > Cupressales > Cupressaceae > Thuja > Thuja plicata. The sequence goes on from MU223161.1 coordinate 1,351,772, forward strand.
AGCAAGTATGAGAATGAGAGAAGAAGAGAGTAAAAATCCCATGAGTAACATTGTGAGAGCAAGTGTGAGAATTAGAGAAGAAGAGAGTAGAAATCCCATGAGAACCAACTTGTGAGAACCAACCTTGAGAAGTGAGAGAGAAGCATCTCTTAAGTAGAGATGAGTGAAGGAGTTTAGATGTAACTCCCATATCCTATGAGTGCCACATACACATTACATGTGTGCCATGTGTAGGAATCCTCTTAAGGAGGAATATCTAAATTCATTTTTAAAGAAAATACAAAAATGTGACATGTCCTCCTACTTGGACTAGTGGACAAGAACAAAATAGGATACCTTGGTTTATCCTTTAATTACATATTTCACCAAGGAAAGATTAATTTCTAACACACACACACACACACACACACACACATGTGTGTGTGTGTGTGTGTGTGTGTGTGTGTGTGTGTGTGTGTGTGTGTGTGTGTATATATATACACACACACACAAAAATATACACAACAACCATCTATATCTGCCCCTTTCTCCTCTCTCTTTTTATGCCTCTCTTCTTTTCTACATATCCCTCTCCTCCATATCCATCTCCATCTCTATCATTTGTTTCCTCTGCATTGCAATATCTTTATCTCTTTCTATCTCACTCTTTCCCCTTCTATATCTACCTCTTTCGCCTTCTATATCTTCATCCAAATCTCTCCCTCTATATTTCAAATATAACATGACCTTGTTGATAAACAATTTAAATATCAAATCGTAAAATTAGACATATATTATTATTTTTGTTAAGGATACACTCCTAATTTTTTGCTAAGTGGTATATGTCCTATGTTTTTTGTTGTAGAAACTACTTGGATGTTCAAACCTCAAACACCCACTTCTTTAGGAAATCCCACTGTTTCTTTTAAAATTATTTTCTATAATCTTCCAAACCTGAAAAAACATACAAAAATGTAAATACTTCTCACAGCTAATGTACTACAATTGCCCCAATTACAAAAGAATACTAAAATGCTTCCTCATTCCAAAACTTTCAACACCATCAAATTATGGAAATGCAAAAATAGAGTTGAAAGTTAGTTTTTTTGTATTTTCCAATTAAATGTTTTGTTTATGTATATATGCCTTTATATCCTAGGGGATTTTCCTTGGTGGAAGTGTGGGTGGAACAGACAAGCAAGGGGATGTTTCATTGAAGAGGAAAGAGGAAGAAACATCTGTCAAAGAGGTGTGAGGCCAATCTTTCAATGTTGAATCTGAACTTAAGATTACATAATATTTAATCCTCTTATTTAGTGCAGTCCTCTCCACTTCCCATGCCTATAACCATCAACATTGACCAACTATCAAATCTTTTATCTCTTTCATAGTTAATGTGTGTGCTTGTTTTTATTTATCTTTTCTTATTTTGTGAAGAGGGACCATACCTGGAAGCTCTTTTAACTTCTTATCTCATATGTAATGTCATAGTAATATGATCAATATAGTTAGAGAGGAGTTCAACATGAATAATTAGGATATTTATGATTTTGGAAACTCTTTGGGTTGTTCAGATGAAATAAACACCTTTCTAATTTTTTAATGATATGTAATTTATTTTTGATAAAAAATCTTTGTAGTTCTCTTTATGTAAGGCCAGTCCTTAAATATGGTATCAAAGATCTAGGTTCCACTCTAGGGCCTTGAGTTCTCTATGCTTAGTTGTGACCCTTTCTTGCACAAATTTTCATTCAAGTATGCTTAGTCTATATATGTAAGTGTTAGTTTTGTGGGTTGATTATTTAGTCTTTCAATTATGGTACTCTTGGAAGGAAAGGAAACAATGTTCCTTGTTTTGAGTTATAGAAGTGAAAATAATCACTTTCAAGAATTTACCTCTTATATGTGTGTGAGGTGGATTGGTTGTCCTTGCTTGCTCGTAAAACAATAAAAGATGAAAATATTTATGAACTACTTGGTGAATTGTGTACCTCATATTGATGTAATTATGTTTACCAAAAAATGAAACTATGAAATACCATGTGTGAATGATGCACTTAAAGTTAAATGCCTATTTTTCTACATGTGTGAAGCATGAAAGAAGGTAATATCTATGATTCATTTGTGTACTTAATTAATGATTGAATTTTGCACTAAGGATATGAGTGTCTACCAAAAAAATTAAGACTTGGGTTGTGATAAACAATAAAAAATATTTATATTGTGCAAGTGATGCATTTGCACGTGTGATGCAAGAGAAAATGAAAACCAAATGATGATATATAGATCATTTAAGAAAAGGATTATGACACTAGATCCTCAAAAAATTCTTGGGAAAATAATTTAGCATGTCATGTATAAAAAGGAAATTCATAGAAATTTTGTAAATGTATATACATGTCTCACTATGCATTGCATGAGATTACAAAACAAAGATAGAGATGTAATCCACCAAACATATGTTTTATAGGTGTTTGGTCATGTTCTTTAGTGCACCTTCGACGCAAGGTGTCGTGTAGCTTCTACTTCCTCTTTGTGGCTGGTGTTAAAGTCACTATGTATATGTGATTTGATTTTCAATTGGTTATGTTATTTTTAGTTTTGATGAACTTTGAAAGGATGAAGGGATATATTGAAATTTTTAATTCTAGTTGTGACCATCTAGCCACCAAATTTTATGTTTATCTACCAAATTTGGTTATTGTTCACATTTATTTCTATTGGTTTTGCACACCACTTTTGAGATTTTGAATTGAAATTTGTGAACTTTAAATTTAAAATTTCTTATGATTTTGAGGTGGCTAGGATGTGAGTTTTATGTTTCTAGTCCTGTGATGTGATGTAATTTTTTCTATCATGTCGAATGTGGATTGCTAAGAACATACCATTCTTACTTGTTCACATTTTACTTGAAATATGTTTTATCATGTAATAAATGTTCAAAGTAAATTAGCATGCACATGATTGTGAATAATAGTTATGCATTGCATTGTATGGAATAATAATACTATATAGTTAGAAAATGGAAGCACTTCCGTTGTAGACTTGTTTAGCCTTCTGAGTAAGTGGTTTGGGGTTATGAAAAGTGCCTTGAATGGGTTCCTAATCTAGACTTGGCTTTCCCCCTGTTCTTCCCCACTTTCCACTTCTTTCCAACTTTATTTTTTCATCCTGGACTGAGATCTTTGACCTCAGGGTCAGGGTCAACATTTTGGGTCTATGTCAAACTTGACCCTGACCTAGGTCAAAGTCAACCTTGACCTAGGTCAAGGTCAACCTTGACCTTGACCTAGTTCAAGGTTGACCTCGACCCTGACCTAGGTCAAGGTCGACCTCGACCTTGACCCAGGGTTCAAACTTTGGGGTCTTCCATTTTCTAGATGTCGGTCTTTGCAAAAGTTATTTCCCGTTTCCGGGTCAGCTATTTTGGGTTCAAAAGCGTCGATTCCTAAATTATATTTAACATAGGACCTATCCTAGGGGTAAAGGCTTTAATGGGAATTTAATTCTCCTTTTTTGGCCTCCTTAGAAGATTGTGACCTAATTTCATATAAAAGGGAGCTTTCTCCTCTCATTTTCTCTAAGTCTTCTAATGGCGATCAAGCATTCTAAAACTATCATCAAGTGAAATTCCAGCAAGCTAAGGATCAAGAATTCAATCAAGCATTCATCCACCATTAAGCCTTCAAGCATTCAAAGAGATCCATTGGAGGCCATTAAAGGATTCAAGCCACATAGTGCCCTTTTGGTGATCTCTCCATCTGCCTTCTTCCAAGCCTCTTCATACTCAAGAACCCATTCAAGATTTGGTGTTGGAGATCTACAAGAAATTGATTAAAGACATCCTACATTATACATTCCAAATTCTAGGTCCATTGGTACATACATACTTATGGATTGAAGGATTCGAATCCTCCACAAGGACTTTTACAAGCAAGGTGAATTTATGCATTTACTTTGTCTATTTCTACAATTTCAATTACATATATTTGAGGTTAATTCCAAAACTGGGGTTTGACCAAGGCAAACCCCTCCCTGCCAAAAAACAAACCCCTTTTTCTTGTAGGTATAGGTTCAGGACTGTAGATTTGGACTCAAATCTGGATACCCTTTTTGGCTTTCTATCGGGCTCCATGAACAGATTCTTTGTCAGACCTGTGCAGGTCAAGTTTGACATTATTGGGTCAGGGTCAACCTCACCCCTAACCTAGGTCAAGTTCAACCTCACCCCTAACCTAGGTCAAGGTCGACCTCACCCCTGACCTAGGTCAGAATTGACATTTCTGGGTCAGTGGTGACATTTGTGGTTCAAGGTCGACCTTTTCCATAAGACGGTGTCAGATCAGAAAATGATTTCTGGGTTCTATTCATCTCTGCATTTCCTTTCCAGATCATATTTCAGTTTTTCCAGAAATAGAGCACAGACTCTATAAAATGACATTCTTTGATCTGCAATATTTCAAGGTTAGTGCATCTCTCCTATCTATTTCAATTCAAATCCTTAATCATTCTAAATCTATCAAACATTCATTCCTTTCCATAATACGGGGAATTTAAGACTTTCCTCTTTGCTCTCATTTCCAAACGATTGATTCATTTGTGCATTGATCCTTCTTGGGTTGATCAATTTGGATTTTTCCTTTGTGCATCTTGGGATAGAAGAGGAATATCTTATCTTTCCCCCACTTATTTCAAATGTTACATGTTCTTATGTTACACATTGTTATATGTTACATTTTTCTACAATACATTTTGGTGAACCCGCGATAGAGAACACTTTCTTTTTGGTGTTATATTTGCATCTTGTGTTAGATCTTACATGCATTTAAAAGTATATTTCATTTATGCTCTTGCATTTATATGTCAAAAATAAATAAAAATCACAAAATTTCATTAAAAATACAAAAACATTTACATTTTTCATCATACATTTCATTTGAATGCATTGGGATATATCTAGATCTATTTTCTATGCATTTATTTATTTTTTATCATGTTCCACAAGTTTTTTAAAGTATTTTCCAAACCTTTTACAATTTTCTTTATTGATCGGGATGATAATCCTCCTATTGGGTTGAACCTTTGGATTTGGATGTTGATTACTCTCTTCCTCATGAAGCCATTATGGATGATTCTACTTTTTGGGATGAACCCTTAGATAAAGACATTGATTTATCCCCTCCTTGTGAAGATGACTTGACACAAAAGGGTGATTTATTAATGGATGACATATTCATACATGATGGTGACTCTTTTTCTAAAACACACTCCTCTTATGTGGTTATTTTAGAAAAAGAAGAAAACATTATAGATACTTTACCTCCATTTGGGATTCCTTCTAGTGATGAGGCATTAGTGGAGAATGATATGAATTCCCTTAATTTTCTCCCTCTTAGTGATGATCTTATGGAGAATCAAGATCCTCTCTCATCTCCTCATAGACTGTATTCTTTTCTTCCTTCTTGTGAATCTATTTGTAGTGCTGAGATAACTAACATGGTTTATCCAAAACCCTTGATGACTATTAAAGGTTGTCCTCGCATTACTATCAAAGGTAAACCTATGGAATCTTTAGAATATTTCAATGATCAAGATTCGATAGATCACACCTATCATATGAGGAATATCCCTCAACCTAATGCGGTGGTTCCTACTTCTTTACCACTTTCTCAACCCATTCTTCCTCTTCCACCCCGTCTTCCAAGCATGGAGTATGATTTGATAAACCAATTGCGCAATACCCCTGCCAAGATTTATTTATGGGAGCTTATTCAAAATTCACCTACCTACCATGAATCCTTTCAAAAATCTCTAGCAACTCTTTCCACTCCACCTCCTAATCAAGAGAACATCAATGCCTTCTTACAATTCATGCATGTTACCCCGGGTCCTCCTGACATTGTATTTAATCAAAAGGATTTACCTTCTAAAGAAGTTCAAAAGAAATATGATGCCCTCATGGTTGTTGTTACTATCAATAAGAGTATCATTCATAGGACCTTGATTGATAATGCATCTGGGCTTAATATTTGTAGCATGGACATGCTCAAATCAATTAAAGTTGATCTCTCAACTATTCAACCTGATAATAATCCTATATGTGGCTTTGATAACATTGATAAGAACACTTTGGGCATCATTACCTTACCTATCAAAGTACGTCCAGTTATCCTAACTACTCATTTTCATGTTATTCCTAGACCTCTTCATTATAAATTACTTTTGGGTAGACCTTGGTTGCATGAGATGCATGCTGTTCCTTCCACCCTTCACCGTAAAGTCAAGTTTATTCACAACAACATGGTGTATAAAATTCATGTAGATGATGCACCAAATCCTTGTTTGGATATTCAAACCCACAATACTCCTATTCATAATATTAATCCTTCTTCCTCTAATGCTCTTCCTGGAGATGATTGGTGAACTCTCGATTCTAATCCTACCTTTATTGGAGAATATAAGGTTTCTGATTTTGATTTTATGAAGCCACAAAGAGAGTTTGAACAATGAGTCTTTGCTTCTACTTCTTATTATATTTGTAATAAATTTGTTGCTTCTTCTACCCACTATGAATCTGTCAAACCTACTAGTAATGACATAGTGACTACTGAAGTTCCATTGACTCCTTCTAATATGGCTTCTCATTATGGTCCCGGTTATCATTTACTAGTTAAACAAGGATTCCATGGTCAAGGATGTGGTAAGCATAAATAGGGAATTCAAATGCCCTTACAGGATGGGGGCATGAGCATTCTTATGGATTGGGATTTAATCCTCAAAAACACATCAATATCAACATCTCAAATAACACTTCAAAAAATGATGACCCTATGAAGGACTTTGATCAAGAAGATCTTTTGCCTAAACTCCTTCATGCTAAGATGATTACTAGACCTGAACGCAAAAAGAAACATAGTCCACACTTGAAGACTCTTCCTTTTTGTTTATATCATAGATTTCATGATCACTCTACTAATGAATGTCAAGCTTTACATTATAAGATTAGGCAACTCATTGATAGTAAAGTTATTTATATATATCATGTGGCAATGAGTTGTATTTTAATCCTACTTTCTCTAAATAACATTTATGTTCCTATTATGGAACTCCACTTTATGTAAACAATGTTATCCTAATCTTTGGGGGCTTGTTGTCTTGCATAGTATTGTGAGTGATATAATAGGTCCCCTTTCATCCCTTTTCCCATGCTTGGGGGCAAGGATGCCATCTCCTTCTTTTTTGTCTTTCTGGGATTCACTTTTCCCTTGGTTAACCAATATCTATCTATTATGTGATATCCAATCATACATGAAAATTTTGGTTTGCATTGAGGATCTATGTCCTTGATCATAACCTATTTCTTTGATTGACATTGGATCTCTAGGGTTGATAAATCTCTCACCTTAACTGAATAGTGTGCTATCCCTTGTAAGGGTTACTTTTTCACTTCTTGCATGATATCTCTTTGCATTCGTCCCTTCCATGGCCTCATAGGAGCTGTGACCTTCTTGGCTTGGACTGGGCGTTGTCTATGGATATTTTCTTGTTGTTAAAGAAGGCTTTATCCTTGTTCTTTTCTTTCCTTAACATGTCAAAATAGTATGTACTTTGCCATATTAAGGAGGGGGGAATATACACGACCTCCCTCATTTTATATTACGCATTTTTGTTCTAACATTTTGTTTTGCAACATGCTAAATCCTCTGAGGGTAACGCACATAAGTTGCTAAATGTTGAAGAGATATGCATTCAATTACAATTTAATATGCTAAATCCTCAGAAGGTAACACACATAAGTTGCTAAATCTTGAAGAGATACGCATTTTACAAATGTATTCCATGGTGATATAAGAATATGGATCCATGGGTACTTTGTAAAAACCATCAGAAGATGCACTACATACATGCACAAAGCCGCTAGAAGGTGCACAACTTTATGGGGTGACTATCAAGTTCTTTCTTGGTGGGCCATCCTATCCTTTTTGTGGTTCACAGTGAGATACACACATTTTACTAGGCAAGATAACCACTCCTCTCTCTCTTTCTCTTTCACCAATGATGTCTCTCTTATCATTATCTTAGGGTTGATAAAGACTTAATTCCCTTGGGGGCTTGAGGATTTCATTGTCCCTTTTGATTCCAATAAGATTGTCCTTTCTCTATGTTCTCCTTTACCAAGAGTTTGTGTTGAGCTCATACTCTTGCTAAAGTGGGGGCTAAATGTATAGTTGAAAAATGGAAGCACTTCCATTGTAGACTTGTTTAGCCTTCCAAGTAAGTGGTTTGGGGTCATGAAGAGCACCTTGAATGGGTTCCTGATCTAGACCTGGCTTTCCCCCTATTCTTCCCCACTTTCCACTTCTTTCCAACCTGATTTTTGCATCCTGGACTGCAAATCTGAGATCTTTGACCTCAGGGTCAGGGTTGACCTTTTGGGTCTATGTCAACCTCAACCCTGACCTAGGTCAAGGTCGACCTCAACCTTGACCCAGGGTTCAAACTTTGGGGTCTTCCAGTTTTTGGATGTCAGTCTTTGAAAAATTTATTTCCCTCTTCCAGGTCGACTGTTTCAAGTTCTGAAGCATCGATTCCTAAATTATATTTAACATAGGACCTCTCCTAGAGGTAAAGGATTTAATGGGAATTTAATTCTCCTATGTTAGTCTCCTTAGAATATTGTGCCCTAATTTCATATAAAAGGGATCTTTCTCCTCTCATTTTCTCTAAGTCTTCTAATGGTGATCAAGAATTCTCAAACTATCATCAAGTGCAATTCCAGCAAGCTAAGGAGAAAAAATTCAAGCAAGCATTCATCCACCATCAAGCATTCAAGAATTCAAAGAGATCCATTGGAGGCCATTAAAGGATTCAAGCCACATAGTGCCCTTTTGGTGATCTCTCCATCCGCCTTCTTCTAAGCCTCTTCATACTCAAGAACCCATTCAAGATTTGGTGTTGGATATCTACAAGAAATTAATTGAAGACATCCTACATTATACATCCCACATTCTAGGTACATTTGTACATACATACTTGTGGATTGAAGGATTTGAATCCTCCACAAGGACTTTTACAAGCAAGGTGAATTTATGCATTTACTTTGTCTATTTATGCAATTTCAATTACATATATTTGAGGTTAATTCCAAAAATAAGGTTTGACCAAGGAAAACCCCTCCCCCCCAACAAACAAACCTCTTTTTCTTGCAGGCACAGGTTTAGGACTGCGGATTTGGACTCAGATCTGGATACCCTTTTCAGATTTTTGTGAAGCTCTACGAATAGATTCTTTGTCAGACCTATGCAGGTCAAGGTCAACATTATTGGGTTAGGGTTGACCTCACCCCTGACCTAGGTCAAGGTCAACCTCACCTTTGACCTAGGTCAGAATCAACATTTTTGGGTCAATGGTGCCATTTGTGGGTCAAGGTTGACCTTTTTCATAAGACGGTGTCAGATCGCAAAAAAATTTTTGGGTTTTGTTTGTATCTGCGTTTCCTTTCTGGATCATAATTTAGTTTTTCTAGAAATAGAGCATAGACCCTAGAAAAAATCATTCTTTGATCTGCAATATTTCAAGGTTATTGCATTTCTCCTATCTATTTCAATTCAAATCCTTAATCATTCTAAATCTATCACACATTCATTCCTTTCCATAAAACGGGGAATTTAAGACTTTCCTCTTTGCTCTCATTTCCAAATGATTGATTCATTTGTGCATTGATCCTTTTTGGGTTGATCAATTTGGATCTTTCCTTTGTGCATCTTAGGATAGAAGAGGAATATCTTATCTTTCCCCCATATATTTCAAATGTTACATGTTCTTATATTACATTTTGGTGACCTCTATTTTATATGTTACAAATACATTGATAAATATGCATTTGATGTGAGTTTTGATGCTATGAGGTGTTAAGATGTAATCAGATTTGGAATAGAGGAGATTTCAATTTTTCTATCTTTTTTCCTTGTTGTATGTATAGTGAAACTATAGTGTACTAAGAGAAAATGGTGCAGAGCACCCTAGGGTTTAGCTCAAAACCCTAGCCCCAGCAATTTTGAACAAGTTTTGATACAAGTCTTCTAATGAGCAAGTCATGTTTTGCCTAGTCGCTCAGTCGCGGAGCCAGTAGAGAGAAGAAAAATCATGCATCGCACACTCACGAGCTAGTCATGAGTTAAGTCTATTAGTGAGCGAGTGCGCGATGAGGAACTAGTCGCTCAGTCACAGACGGCTAGTAGAAAAGACAGTGCGCAACAATGCGATGAGGAGCTCATCGCCCAGTCACGAGTCAATTCGCAGTCAGAGAAAACACAGTGCGACAACACGACGGTGAAATCAATCACTCAGTTATGAAGACAAATAGTTAAGTCATGGTGTGCGAGTGAGCAACACCTGATGCATCGCCAAGTTGCAGGTGAATTGATAGTTAATGAAAATGCATGGCGAGTACGTGACAGCGAGGTCATCGCTCAGTCGCAAGGAAAAGGTCAGCTCGGGGAAGCGCGTGGCGAGTGTGCGATGGGTGATCATCGCTCGGTCGCAGAAGGAAAGTCAGCTCATCTCTAGACAGTGTGATAGTGCGACTACTATGCAGCGCAAGGTCGCGAAGGAAGTAGCAGCTCGGATGAACATGCAGCGACTGCACGACTAACAGGCATTGCAGACTCGCAGAGCAAGGAGTAGTTAATGAAAATGCATTGCGGGTATGCGACTTGAGCTCATCGCTCAGTCGCAACGTAAAACACAGCTCAGGTAAATGCATTGCGGGTGTGCGATAAAGAGTCATTGCTCAGTCGCGAGGTAAAAACCAAGTTAGGTAAATGCATAGCGAGAGCACGACGAGCAGGTAATCGCTCAGTCGCAGAACAAGACATGAAAGGTGATTTTCATTCGCGACTATGCGATGAAGAGAAGAATAGTCAAAGGATCAAACATGCTGACGTGTCGATAGGAGAGGACGTTGAAAAGTCATAATCACCAAATAGAAAAGAGAATGACACGAAGGAAAAGAGGTGACCAGAGTGTCGACCATGCAGAGAAGGTGATGATAGATTACAGACGAGAATGGAGAACAGAGAACAGTTGGAGAACTGAGATCGACAGGTAACCACCAGGGTTACAGAATCGAGGAGAAGCCAGAGATAAACAGAGAAGAAGAATTTGTGAAAAGAGAGAGTTCAGTTCAGATCAGTTGTTGAAGAGTTAGTTAGGTGCAGAGAATAGAATAGCAGAGAGTTGTAATCTTCTGTATAATCAATAAAGAGAAGTTTGTCTATACTTTACGTGTTTTTTTGTTCTGAGTAGATTTCTGTGAAAGTGCTGTTTTGTTTCTGTTAGATAATATGGGTGCTTGTTGACTCTGATAATCTGTTCTATGGATTGTGACAGTCAAGAAGCATCCACCTTGTACATTATGTTTTTTTATGTATTTGTGTTTGATGAGAAGCTCGTCCAGTTTGCAAACCAGTCCTAGGCGAGCCTATGGTCCGGCTAGAGAGACTCATAGAAGAGATAGAGAAATCAGAACAAGCATGACTGTAATGAATTCAGTCATAAAGAATGAGATACAGTGAGGAGTAATACATTTCGGTGGGTAGGGAACCTAGGAGAGAGGGATGAGAAAAGTCCTTCTGGTTAGGGTCTGAGAGTAGCCCTAAGAGACTCAAAGGTGAGTCTAGAGAGTCCTGAATTGAATAG
>MU223161.1:1394658-1404752 GCA_018584345.1 Thuja plicata
TAGCTTTCTTGCATTCATAGCATTTATTTAATATTATTGTTTATTTTATTCAAGCATGCAAATATTAATTTAGAGCACACTTTCAATTTGGGTTTAAAATTGAATATCTCACATTTCAATTGGTGTTTTAAAAGTGAATCATAACTAGCTTGGATTGACAGCAATTTGCATTTGCATTTAGATTAAGCAATAGTTTACTTTAAGCATATATATTTAAATCCTTCATTTAGGTCTTCGGTGTAGTCACTGAGCTTGCAATGACCTAAGAGCTAGCTCATACTCCTGCCTTCTAGAAGGCAATAGTTCGACTCTTCCAGACATGCAGGGTGAATGAATTGATATTCATTCCTGTATGCAGCCAAAGAACAATGACTATGTTGAAGTGTTCTGCTAACTAGAGGCCACTTTTAGCACGCACACACTATATCCAAGACCAATAGTGTCACCTCTTAGCTTTTGTGCATTGAGCTAAGATTGAAGTGAATCAGAACTTATGTGGAGTTTATCAATCTTATCCTTTTCTTCTGTTAATTCAGATTCCATCTTTTTCTTTATGTTCTCCAATTCCAAGACTTTCATGTTTTCTTGCAAAAGTTCATCTTCTATTTGTTTTCTTTCTTTGATCTTTTCTTCAATAGAAATTTGACTGTCAGTTAGATGTTCATCTAGATTTTCAATTTTATCTTTTAGAGACATGTTCTCTTCATTCAACTTTTTGACCATTTTCCCTAAATCACTTGTAGAACAATCTTTCAAATCTTTTCTCAATTTCTTAATAAGCATTTGTGAGCCATCAACTTTTAGTCTAAGTTCTTCATTTTATTTTTTAGATCTGTCAAGATCTTCAAGAGCTTCTTCAAGATTCTTTTTCAAATGTTTTTCTTCTACTGAGTCCATGATATCCTCAAGTGGTTAAACTTTCTTTTAGAGGACCAGAGCTCTGATACCAATTGTTAGAAACACTAAGAGGGGGGGGGGTGAATTAGTGTTTGTCTATTTATTATATTATAGCAACCTAAACATAAGTCAAACATACATCCAATGAAACTCAATACAAGAACACATAACACGTGATATGATTACGGGGAAACCTTGATCAGAGGAAAACCCTGGTGGGAATTAGTACCCACAAATATTACACTAGTATAATGAACCTGTTAAAGTTCATTTGCCTTGTTAGGAGCAGTCTTTACAATCCAAGTACATTGAACCTATTAGGAGTCTATTAAAAAACCCTGTTAAAGGTATATGGCTCACTTCCTAAGCTCACTTCCCAATAAGATGAAGGCTACAACCTTCTGATAGTTGATATACACTATATCAAAAATGAGCTTCTATAATGACACTGTTGTATGATCAGTTCTGTGTATGCACTGATGCTCTTACTCTCTTAAAGAGTTTTATCTCATACTAACTTCAATATACTACTCTTTTATATCTTTTTCATGCATATTATTTGACACTTGTAACATAAATTTTCATTACAAACTTATATGTTCATACCTGAATAGACGCGACCCAAAACAAGACTTATTGTCAGCCCTAAAACATAATACACAACTCTTCTATACTAATTGGCATAAGTGTGTTTAAAAAATTACTAATTACATCATTACAAACATACTATCATAGGCGCTTGGCCTTTACATAATAAAATAATATACACTGATCAAAACACTTAGTCAACTTTCATGCTCTTTCTTCTGGACTACTAGTGTACTGATCTATCTGTAACTTCTCTATACTATCATGTCGTACCATGTGTGTCTGGAATTAGTATGTATACATCACATAGAACATATATCTAAACACGCATACTTTGATTTAGTCTCTCACATGTGCACTGATGTGTTGATTGCTGTATAACTCTATCTGTCCTGTTTTCCATACTTATTCATTTTATCTTCTAAGTTATCTTTGACAAAAACTTAGTATGACTTTGTTTCCATGATGACAAAACAAAATAATTCATGCATCCTTAGGAAGTCAACATGCCAACTATATATATATATATATATATATATAGTCAAAAAAAGGAAGCATTTCCATTATAGACTTGTTTAGCCTTTCGAGTAAGTGTTTTGGGGTCATATCAAGCACCTTGAATGGGTTCCTAATTTAGACCTAGCTTTTCCCCTTATTTTACCCCTCTTTCCACTTCCTTCCAACCTAATTTCTGCATTTTCAACTGCAGACCTAAGAACTTGGACCTCAAGGTCAGGGTCGAGCATTCAAAGAGATCCATGGGAAGCCATTGAAGGATTGAAGCTACATAGTGCCCTTTTGGTGATCTCTCCATCCATCTTCTTCCAAGCCTCTTCATAATCAAGAACCCATTCAAGACTTGGTGTTAGAGATCTACAAGCAAGAGATTGAAGACATCCTATGTTATGCATTCCACATTCTAGATCCATTGGTGCATACATACTTGTGGATTGAAGGATTCGAATCCTCCACAAGGAAATTTACAAGGAAGGTGAATTTATGTATTTACTTTGTTTATTTCTACGATTTCAATTACATATATATGAGGTTAATTCCAAAACTGGGGTTTGACCAAGGAAAACCCCTCCCCCCACAACAAACAAACCTCTTTTTCTTGCAGGTACAGGTTCGGGACTACAGATTTGGACTTAGATCTAGATACCCTTTTTGGCTTTCTTTCGGACTTCACGAACAGATTCTCTGTCAGACCTGTGTAGGTCAAGGTTGACATTATTGGGTCAGGATTGACATTTGTGGGTCAAGGTCGACCTTTTTCATAAGATGGAGTCCGATCGGAAAAAAAATTTGGGTTTTTTTTGTCTCTGCGTTTCGGTTCCGGATCACACTTCATTTTTTCTATAAATAGAGTATAGGCCTCAATAAACAATATTCTTTGATCTGTAATTATTTAAGGTTAGTAAATTTCTCCTATTTCTTTAATTACTATCATATATCATACCTATATAATCAATTAATAGAATTTAAGATCTTCTCTTATCTCATTTCCAAATGATTGATTCTTTTGTGCATTAATTAATCCTTCTCTTGGATTGATCAACTTGGATCCTTCATTTGTGCATTTGGAATAAAAGAGGAATATCTTATCTTCCTCATAATCATATTTCAATACAAACACAATTTAAATATAAAGGTTAGGGAAATACACAATCAAACCCTAATAAAACTAAATAAAACAAAAGAAACATTTTTCTCCCTTTACATTTTGGTGAACCCGTGATAGACAACACTTTCTTTTTGGTGTTAGATTTACATATTTATGCTAGATCTTGCATGTTCTTTCAATTACATTCAAAATTAATAAATTAAGATCTTGTGTTAAGTTCATTTGCATTGTATTGGTGTATGAGATTTACTAATTCTAGTCCTACTTATAGTATCTCGGTTAGAAGAAGTCGTAGACTTATGGGTTCCTTTGATCTCGAGTCTTCCTCTCCTTTCCTTAGGATCCCGGATGATAATTTGATAACTCATGATTCTAATCCTTCTATGGAGCATAACTCTTCTCATTCATCTCATGACGAAGATGACACTTTAAGAGTGCCTCCTGAACAAGTGCAAAACCTTTCAACCAAATTTGATAAAATGGGAAATTGGCTTATCCAAGAAAACAATAATCAAGATTCTATCCAAGCTATAGAGGCTCTTAAGAAAGTCCTCCTTGATAATTTCCAAGGTGTTAATTTATTGTGTAGAATTACTCATCTTATGAATTTGAATGTTAAACCTTTAGCTCAAGAAGCTCAAGAGTTAGGATTCACAACTATTATCACTAGTGTAGGACCTTCTTCTTCTCCTTTACCTAGTATTCCTACTTATACTCCTCCTTTGATGACAACATCTCTACCAACTACATCTATTCTTGTGAGTGCTCCCCCAGTATCTTTACCTACCTCACAACCTTCATATCATAGTGTTCCTTTTACATATACTAATCATCTTCCAACTGTGGTTCTGTAATACCCATGCTACACATATGTTTTGATGTATTTCTTTATGGTTTATTTGTTTATACTTTAGTTTATGTTTCAAGCTATGTCATGAGATTTATATTATCTCTATTTGTTTCAGGAATTATGCATGAAACACGTGCAGCTAGAGGCCGTGGTAGGGGTAGGTCTGGTTCCCCTAGGGGAAGGCGAAAGGCTAGCTCCTCCACTAGTGTGAGACAAGAGAGTGAGCAGCATCAGGATAGGGGTGAGCAGAGGAGGGAGAATCAAGATGAGTCTGGGGGTTTGAATATTTCTTGTGTGTGTGTGTGTTTGGATCTACATTGTGCCAGATCTGTGGTTGAAATTGGGCTTGAGAGTTTCAGATCTACTTTCATTCTCCAAGCTACATTCTTCTGTTTCTTGCATTGGATTAAAGGTAGACTTCATTTGCCTTGCATGGATTCAATTTTCTAGATCAGAGGTTTTCTGTGTTTGTTATAATGTTTGTTCTTAAATTTGGTCTTTAAAATGGCTTATGGTTGTTTCTAGGTTTTTTTTTGGTGTTTCTAGAAACCCTAGATCCTTACTTCTTTCATTTTCTATCATCTTAGCATTGTAGGGTTGTGCTGTCAAAATTTTGGGAAGAAATTCCCTCTAGTTCTCCTTTAAAATGAAAAATTAAACCCTTGATATAGTTGGTATTATAGAAGAAATCAAATTTATAATCAAACGATGTTTCATTATTTTTTGGGGTTTTTAAGTAGCTTGAATTCATTGTTTTCACAATTATGTAATTATGAGGTAACTCGAGATATCAAAATTAGATAAATTGTTTGGATTTAGTGGTGGTATTGATTAGACTATTTGATTACGAAAGGTGTTAATTTATTGTGTAGTATTACTCATCTTATGAATTTGAATGTTAAACCTTTATCTCAAGAAGCTCAAGAGTTAGGATTCACACCTATTATCACTAGTGTAGGACCTTCTTCTTCTCCTTTACCTAGTATTCCTACTTATACTCCTCCTTTGATGACAACATCTCTACCAACTACATCTATTCTTGTGAGTGCTCCCCCAGTATCTTTACCTACCTCACAACCTTCATATCATAGTGTTCCTTTTACATATACTAATCATCTTCCAACTGTGGTTCTGTAATACCCATGCTACACATATGTTTTGATGTATTGCTTTATGGTTTATTTGTTTATACTTTAGTTTCAAGCTATGTCATTAGATTTATATTATCTCTATTTGTTTCAGGAATTATGCCTGAGACACATGCAGCTAGAGGCCGTGGTAGGGGTAGGTCTGGTTCCCCTATGGGAAGGTGATAGGCTAGCTCCTCCACTAGTGTGAGACAGAAGAGTGAGCAGCATCAGGATAGGGGTGAGCAGAGGAGGGAGAATCAAGATGAGTCTGGGGGTTTGAATATTAGACAAATCCTTCAGGCCATCCTAGATCGCCTTCCTGAGAGAGATAGAGTGGAGGGAGAGGTATCTCATCACTCCCAGCAGTAGAAGGAGAGAGAGAGAGAGATCCAGGAGCCCTCATGGGAGGACTATTTCTATAGATCCAACAGTGGTTGCAGCTAACCACATGAGAGATTTGATGAGAGATTTGACGAGAAGAAATTCCCTCTAGTTCTCCTTTAAAATGAAAAATTAAACCCTTGATATAGTTGGTACTATAGAAGAAATCAAATTTATAATCAAATGATGTTTCATTATTTTTCGAGGTTTTTGAGTAGCTTGAATTCATTTTTTTCATGATTATGTAATTATGAGGTAACTCGAGATATCAAAATTAGATAAATTGATTGGATTTAGTGGTGGTATTGATTAGATTATTTGATTACGAAAGGTGTTAATTTATTGTGTAGTATTACTCATCTTATGAATTTGAATGTTAAACCTTTAGCTCAAGAAGCTCAAGAGCTAGGATTCACACCTATTATCACTAGTGTAGGACCTTCTTCTTCTCCTTTACCTAGTATTCCTACTTATACTCCTCCTTTGATGACAACATCTCTACCAACTACATTTATTCTTGTGAGTGCTCCCCCAGTATCTTTACCTACCTCACAACCTTCATATCATAGTGTTCCTTTTACATATACTAATCGTCTTCCAACTATGGTTCTGTAATACCCATGCTAAACATATGTTTTGATGTATTTCTTTATGGTTTATTTTTTTATACTTTAGTTTATGTTTCAAGCTATGTCATGAGATTTATATTATCTCTATTTGTTTCAGGAATTATGCTTGAGACACGTTTAGCTAGAGGCCGTGGTAGGGGTAGGTCTAGTTCCCCCGGGGGAAGGCGACAGGCTAGCTCCTCCACTAGTGTGAGACAGGAGAGTGAGCAACATCAGGATAGGGGTGAGCAGAGGAGGGAGAATCAAGATGAGTCTGGGGGTTTGAATATTAGACAGATCCTTCAGGCCATCCTAGATTTCCTTACTGAGAGAGATAGAGTGGCGGGAGAGGAATCTCATCACTCCCAGTAGTAGCAAGAGAGAGAGAGAGAGATCTAGGAGCCCTCATGGGAGGACTATTTCTGTGGATCCAACAGTGGTTGCAGCTAACCACATGAGAGATTTGACAAGAGGAAAAGCCATTCCTTTCACCGGATAGGATTCTGGATTAGAGGCATAAACCTGGTTGATTGCATTAGATAGAGTATTTGCGATGCATCCCTTTAGTAGCAATACTAAAGCTAGGTATGCCATCATGCAGTTGACTCATTTTGTAGCTATCTAGTGGAAGATAGAGGAGCAGAAGCTTGGACTCCGCATGGACACCATTACTTGGGAATTATTTCTCGATAATTTTAGATTGAGGTTCCTATCCGATCAGTGGAGGCAACAGAGAGCTGATGATTTCCATAATCTTAGGTAGCTGATGATGACTGTGGAATAGTATGAGCGTCATTACTACGAGCTCTAGCGGTATTCTGGATACAGTGATGATACCGCATTATTGGTACAACATTTTGTTCGTGGGCTTAATGCTCACATTTTAGGTGACGTGAAGCTCTTTGAGCCAACAGACCTACGAGCTGTGGTGATTAAGGCCACTTTATCAGAGGCAAACTTGGCATTAGGCCATGGAGGTCAGACAGGTGCTCCTACAGGTGGTGCATCTGGTTCTGGGGTTAGAGGTAATCAGTCTCAAGGGACTGGGAACTTTAAGGAACCCCCTAGTTCCTTTGCGGGTAATCAAAACTCGCAACAGAAGGTGACTCATCCTCAGGGTCAGAGTGGTGATACTCACCCTAGGGATTCTTGAGGTAGTTCACATGCCAGGTGCAATCAATATACTCAGCCTACGCAGAGCATGCAACAGAGTTTGGGGAGAGATGGTTTCCAGTAGTCGAGTGCGCCCTCCAATGGGAGAGGCAATTTCAGAGGCATAGGGTGTTTCACCTGTGGTCAGTTTGGCCAGATTGCAGTGAATTGTCCACAGCATGCTTCTCAGTCTTTTGAGCAGAGACCTGCGACTTCCGAACCTATAGTTGGGAACGTTGGCAGATCTCATGGAGCATATGCAACTTTGGATTATCATCCTCTAGTGTATCATCCTCCTATGATTGAGCCTATGGGTAGAGGACCTACAGCGGGGTTTTAGTTTTTGGTAGTGGGGAAGGATCCTCAGTGTTCCAACCAGAGAGCAGAGAAAGGTCCTATGGGATCTACTTGTTGAGTCTTATATGACTCATTAGGATGTTTCTTGTTTATGGGAGTTTATCCCTATTTGTTTCAGGCTTCTAGGAGTAAGCCTAATCCTAGGGGGGGTGGATGTAATACCCACTCATGTTTTGCTTTTTAGTTTAGGATGTCATACTTTTAGGCATTGGTTTCAGTTGTTTGGCTGAATTCTTTTAGGCCACTTTTCATGTGGGATGATATTATTTCATTTGACGATGATACTTGTTTTATGATGTCATGATTTTACCTTATGCATAGATAGATGTGATGATGTTATCATGTTGATTATTATATGTTGATTTCAGATGATGATGTACTTACCCCATACTCGCATGTGTATGGTTGTCTTATATGTGAATGTACTTGTTGATGTATTGTTGTGGTAGAGGAAAGAGACGTAGTTACTTTCTTCGGCGAGATCCACATGTTTGACCGATCCCTATCATTGATTGTGATATTATATTATGCATGTACATGTGTGTTCTTTGATGACAGGATTGCAGGTACATGGCATCGTCTTCCCTGAATTGGCAGGAATGAGCGTGCCCATAAATATTCATCTTAATGATAAAGAGGGGAGGTAACATACAGATCCAAAAACCTAACCTAAGCCTAATCATCCTAATATAGGATGAGTTTCAGTATGAATACCTTATCCGGATTTGTCTAGGTTGACAGAATTCGAATACCCTCTCTCTTATGTTTGCGTATGTATTGCTTGATTATGTTTTCAGGTATTTTTGGATTATCGAGTGATTTTCCATGTTTAGTGAATTAATGGATTATAGTTGAATTAATGATTTAATTATATCCTAATTTTATTTTAAATAATTAATTAAATTGAGATATTTGAATATTTTGATTTCATTAAATATTTAATTGAAAACTATATTGTATGAGCTTATATGATTAATTAAATAATTAAATATTTGGTTGCATGCATTATTGTGACATAGATGTTTAATCTATTTAATTAAATATTTTATTAATTACATGTGCATGATTGTGTTGAAAAGTGTTTCAAATTCAAAAAGATCTCAACTTGTAATTAGGAGTCTAGTTTGAGTTGTGGCAATAAAGCATATTTTTATTTAATTAATTGGATTTGCTTTCAATTTTAGAGTTGAGTTAAACTAGGGATTGATTTGAGAGTTTTCATTCACCTTTGCATGTTTTGGGGAATTAGGATTTCTTTAGGGGGAATTTGGTCATTCATTCTCTCACAACAGGTTTTAGAGAATTTGGAGAGCTCTTGGTGTTTTGGGGATTTTTGAGAAATTGTGGATTGTTGTGGATCTTGGTTGCTTCAAGGTTTCAGGTTTTCTATTGCTTGTGTGTGTGTGTGTGTTCGGATCTACATTGTGCCAGATCTGTGGTTGAATTGGGCTTGAGAGTTTCAGATCTACTTTCATTTTCCAAGCTACATTCTTCCATTTCTTGCATTGGATTAAAGGTAGACTTCATTTGCCTTGCATGGATTCAATTTCGTAGATCAGAGGTTTTTTGTGTTTGTTATAATGTTTGTTCTTAAATTTGGTCTTTAAAATGGCTTATGGTTGTTTCTAGGTTTTTTTTTGGTGTTTCTAGAAACCCTAGATCCTTACTTATTTCATTTTCTATCATCTTAGCATTGTAGGGTTGTGCTGTCAAAATTTTGGGAAGAAATTCCCTCTAGTTCTCCTTTAAAACGAAAAATTAAACCCTTGATATAGTTGGTACTATAGAAGAAATCAAATTTATAATCAAACGATGTTTCATTATTTTTTGGAGTTTTTGAGTAGCTTGAATTCATTTTTTTCACGATTATGTAATTATGAGGTAACTCGAGATATCAAAATTAGATAAATTGATTGGATTTAGTGGTGGTATTGATTAGATTATTTGATTATGAAAGGTAGTTTTTAATAGTTTTAATGCAAATGACCTTATCTACTTCTGATTGAGTTTTGATTAGATGAAGTTTATTTTTAAGTTATCTGTGGATGATTACACACATATAGTTCATTTTTTAGTCATTTAAGATGTTTTCTTTTCTATGCATTTGTGCGCTCTCTTGTGCCTGTATATGTTTTTACTTGGGGCATTAGATGACCTAGGATGTATACAGAGGCTGGGGGGGTGTAATTTATATTGTTGTTACTATGTGACGTGTGTGCTCTATGCTATTACCCTAAATTGACCATGAAGACCCTTTTGATTATGTACCTATGTGTGACCGTTCCTGTTGTATGGGATACTGATTTGTGGTAAACTAGGGTTGTGACCTATACTAGATCTATTGGGATTTTTAAGCCTAGGGTAGGTTACCTAGATGCGCAGTAGGAGGTGGCTTGCAATAAGTTCCGTGTCCGTAAGAGACTACTGGGGTTGCTTATTGTAGAGTTTCTTAATAAGTGATAACTAAAGACATATTTGGGATATTAAAATGAATTAATAAGATGTGC
>MU223161.1:1442888-1481407 GCA_018584345.1 Thuja plicata
TTTGATTCCAAGATGGGATATGCTCTGAGAGATAAGAACCCTAGAACACTCACTGATGCTTATAAAATAGTAGTCAATATTGAAATGAATAGAAGAGTGTCTGGTAAATTAAATAGGAGAGATGATGTAAGGTTCAACAAGAGTAATCTGAAAGAGCCAGAATATAAAGAATATAAAGCTCCTCAGAGTAATAGACCTTCTTATAATAATACTTATAATCCTCAGAATACAATGCAAAACCATCCATATGGAACTTAGTTCAAAGATGGAAAGCCTGTTATTGCACCTAAAAGGGAAAGAACAGACAATATAACTCTAGACCCTCTACATAGAAATTCTGTCCATTTCTACAATGAGGAGACATGGTGTGAGGCTTGTGATGCTCCTCATAATCCTAATTTTTGTGTTGTCTCTTTGGATTTAAAGGCAGGTGAGGGATAGGAAAGGGATGAGGGGGAATACTGTGATCATAATATGACCAATACCTTTTCATGCCATGATGTTGATTCAAACAATGAAGAGGAGAATCATGACTCCTATGTCTCACAAAAAGGGATTGAGAAGCATCACCAATAGGTCTTATCTGATAGTGAGAATGATGAGTTTGATGACAGTGTAAGATGTTATGCTCAAAATGGCCAGGATGTTACATTCATAAGGAAAGTCTCAAATGAAGAGAAGGCTAGAATTACTGCCGAGTTGTTAAATAAAGCTAGAAGCAATTACCACTTAAGGAACAAGGTGGTGGGTGGATCTGGTAGCCATCCTTCAGGTGTATTTATAAAAGAAAACAAGCCAGACACCAGGTATGTTCAGAAAAAGGAAGGACCTAGTGAAAATGTTAATAAACACAAGGTCAGGATTATCACAAAAACTGTAGAGCCAAATGTTACACAAGATGAAAATGAAAAAGGTCAAGAGGGAATTGTTCATGTTCAAAAGATAGAAAATAAAAGATTAAAAGAGTCATTTCAAAAGAAACACAATGAAGATAATGAAGTTATCATTGATAAGTCAAAACATTCAGATATTTGTTATACTCCAGTAGACATGGGTCAATGTTTGTCCCAGATGACAATTAAGGTCCCATTTCTGGAAATGATGAAGATCAAAGAACATAAGGAAAAGGTGATGTCATTATTAAATAGTGTACCTATAATAAAAGTTCAAAACCTAGTAGATGTATCTGAGAGGCCACCTGTCAGGGGAAATGAGGATGAGATGTTAACATCTAAAATTCCTCAAATATTCTTGAATTCAATCTCTTCTCCAAAAGTTGTTGACCCATTTTTTCTCTCATTAATAATCAATGATAAAATGCTTAAAAATTGCATGATTGATTCAGGAGCTTCCAATACAGTTATGCCAGTTGAAATCATGAAGGCAATGGGGCTACAAGTTGATACACCTCATGGCAGATGTAGAGCCATGGATTCTAGGGAAGTCCCTATAATTGGTACCATTGAGGCCATGCCTTATAGATTGGAACTTTGCCCTGATGTAGTAATGACTATGAATGTTCTTGTGGTTGATATACCACCTCATTATGGCATGTTTTTATCAAGAAAATGGAGTGCTTCAATGGGAGGTAGTATACAAAATGATTTATCATTTGCTACTTTCAGCATTACTGGAGAGGATGTCAATGTTTTGAGAGAGAACAGAACTCCCCATATGATAGAAAAATTTGAAGACACCAATGTGAACTGTTGCATTGACATAGACATGGAAAATTTTAGAATGCAAAGAGATGAGCATGAAAATCAAGAAGCTGATCTTTTGAATAAAGCACCAATCTTGCAGGAAGATGGACTATGGAAAATGTACTTTGATGGTGCTTTCTCTAAAGAAGGATTAGGGGCAGGAGTATTGTTGATTTCTCCATCAAGTACAACTTTTAAATACTCATTTCTGTTAGACTTTCAATGTACAAACAATACTGCAGAGTATGACGCTTTATTTTTAGGACTTGAAATTGATACCAAACATGGTATTAAATGTTTAGAGGTCTATGGTGACTCTGAGTTGGTGGTAGCACAAGTCAGATCCAAATATACTGTAAAGAATGACAGATTGAAAATGTACAAACATGCTGTGTGGGATCAACTTGAGATGTTTGATGCTTTTAATATAACCTAGTTGGAAAGGTCAAAGAATATTATGGCTGATTTTATAGCAAATGTTTCTTTGAAAAATGATGATTTGACCTTACATGGAGTATCAATACTTGAAGTGAAAACAAGACCACTTGTCCCAGAAAACATATACAACTGGCAGGTGTTTCAGGATGATCAAGATATTTTAAGGTTCATGCAATGTTTAGATCACTATGAGAGCCAAAATATTGATTGTGGTTCCTTATTGGAACTTGATGATGGAAAGGATTATATCTTGGGAAATGAAGTTGTCCAATTAAGTTCTAATCAGATTCCTAAGGGTCTGGTTGAACTTGAAGCATTGTTTATAACTCAGTAAAATGATACATCAAAGATAAGCAATGCCAACGTTGAGGATTTGGAAGAAATAAATTTAGGATCATAAAATAGTCCTCAGATAGTTTATATAGGAAAAGGTTTGGACTCTCATGTAAGGATAAATCTGATCAGGTTACTAAGAAAATACAAGCATGTTTTTTCTTGGTCATATGAGGATTTGAAAGCATATAGAGAAGACCTTTTCCAACATGAAATTCCTTTAAAGTCTGATGTCAAGCCATTCAGGCAGAAACAAAGACCTATTAATCCCTTGTTAGCTCCCAAGATGCAGCAGGAGCTGATGAAACTCAAAGATGCTGGGATAATCCAGCCTATTAGACATTCAACATGGGTATCAAATCTAGTGCCAGTTAGAAACAAAAATGGTGACATCAAGCTATGTGTTGATTTCAGAAATCTCAATATTGCTTCATTGAAAGATAATTATTCACTGTCTAACATGGAAGCAATGTTGTATAAGGTTACTAGTTGTGAATTGTTTTCCATGATGGATGGGTTTTCAGGTTACAATCAGGTTTTAGTTAAAGAAACAGAGCAGTATAAGACTGCATTTACTACTCCTTGGGGAACATATGTTTATATTAGAATTCCTTTTGGTTTAATAAATGTACGAGCAACTTTTCAGAGAGCCATGGATGTTGCTTTCAAAGAGTTTATTGATTTATTCATGGTTATTTATCAGGATGACTTGACTGCATATTCAAAGAGGGATAGTGATCATTGTGATCATTTGGGCAAAATATTTAACAAAGCTTTGGAATATGGTGTTTCTTTGAATCCTAGGAAATGTCATTTTGCAGTTAAAGAGGGCAAGTTGTTTGGACATATTGTGTCCAAAGAAGGGATAAGGATAGACCCTGAGAGAGTCGAGGAAATTCAAAGAATAATTGCTCCAAGAAATTTAAAAGGTGTTCAATCCTTTTTAGGAAAGATAAATTTTGTCAGAAGATTTGTAGTCAATTTTGAAGAAATTGTTAAACCCATTGTGAAATTGCTAAAAAAAGATACTAAGTTTGTTTGGAATGAGGAAGCTTAGATATAATTTGAAAGAATTAAAGAGGTAGTACAACAGGCCCCAGTTTTAAATTCTACAGATTATAATAGGTCTTTCTCTTTGTTCTCCTTTGCCTCACTTCATACTATTGCTGCAGTATTACTTCAAAAGGATGAAGAAGGATTTGAACATCCTATAGCTTTTTACAGTAGATCCTTGCAAGCTGTAGAACTTAATTATGAAATAATGGAAAAGCAGGCATATGCATTGGTAAAGGCTGTGAAGTCTTTCAGGCCCTATTTGGTTTGTGTTAAGGTGCAAGCCTATGTTCCTCATTCAGCAGTGAAAGATATCCTTACACAGTCAGAGGTTACTGCTAAGAGATGTAAATGGATTACAAGAATCCAGGAGTTCAATCTTGAGATTAGTATCACCAAAATAATAAGAGGACAAGGTCTGGCAAAACTTATGACAGAAGAAAATTTGGATTTGGTGCACTTAAACCAGACAGAGACACATGACCAAGCCATTACCAGTATAGAGAGGCAACCATAATACACAGATATTGTTTTCTTCCTCAAGAATGCTAAGTGCCCTAATCATTTGTCTGAAAATCAAAAGAGAAGTCTGAAATTACAAGCTCAAAGGTATGTTCTGATCCAAGGTGATTTGTTTTGGAAAGATAAGAATGGTATATTATTGTTATGCCTTGACAATTTCCAGGCTAAGAGAGTTTTATCTAAGATGCATGAAGGGGAATGTGGAGGTCATTTTTCTGCTAGGACCACTACCCATAAGATTTTGAGGTCAGGATATTATTGGCCTACCTTGCTCAAAGATACTTATACACATGTCAGAAAATGTCAACCACGTCAGAGGTTTTCTAATAAATTAAAGTTTGCAGGCGCTCTGTTGCTGAATCCAGTGAGTACTGAGGCTCCTTTTGCTATGTGGGGGATTGACTGTATTGGTGAATTTCAAGAGAAATCCAGTGTAGGACATAGCTGGATACTGGTGGCCACTGATTACTTTACTAAATGGATTGAGGCTATCCCTACCAAGAGGGAAACAAGCAAGGTGGTTACTGAGTTTATCATGGATAACATTTTAACCAGGTTTGGTGTGCCCAATAGATTAGTGATGGATAATGCTATGAGTTTCAGATTAGAAGAAATGACATGTTTTTGTGAAAGGTATGGGATTACAATATCATACTCATCCCCATATCACCCATAAGCTAATGGACAAGCTAAGTCTAGCAACAAAAGCATATCGAAGATATTAAAAAGAATTCTGGAGGAAAATAAGAAAATGTGGCATACAAAGTTGAGATTATCCCTTTGGGCTGATAGGATCACAATCAAAAAGGCAAATAGTAAATCCCCTTTTGAATTGGTATATGGTTTGCCAGCAAGGTTGCCAGTGAATAATTTGTTACCTGTTTACCAATTTATACAAGAAGAACATTTAAATCTCTCTGACCCAATGCAAGATAGAAAGATGCAGTTGATAGAGTTGGATGAAACCAGAAGAGAAAGTCAGAGGGAGAACATAGGGTTACAGCAGAAAATGAAGTATTTGTTTGACAAAAGGGCTACTGACAGAAATTTTCAGGCTAGTGACTTAGTTCTCCAATGGAATGCAAGGGCAGAAGACAGAGGTAAGCATAATAAATTTGAGTCTTTATGGTTAGGGCCTTATGTAATCTCAGAACATTATGGCAAAGACTCATATTTGTTGAAAGATATGGAGGGAGAAGGTTTTGAGTTGCCTGTGCATGGGAAATTTTTTAAACCTTTCTTCAAATGAAAATCATTGCAGTGCATGAGTAAATATGTATTATATGTTTAGTCTTTTCCTGTTTGTATGTTCTATAAATATTCCCCTCTTTTCTTCAGTCTACTCTGTTCCAATTTTGTTGTGGTCTACAACCAGAGATTTTGTGGTTCTTTGTCATAAACCTTGTTTAGCCAATCCTCATCAGAGCCACTGTTGGTTGTATTCCAGGTTTTGTCTTCTTTTTCCTCACTTCTCTGCTCTTCCCTCTCCAGGTTTTCAAATTTCCATGTCTTTCAGCCTAAAACCTGTGATAATATTCAAAGTCTTAAAACCTAGCTCTCATTCAAACATTCAAATTTGAATAAAACCCTAGGGTGTTGTTTGTCTTATGTTTCTCAGTTACTTTTTGTTCCACTTAAGTCATGAGCTTTATTGCAATTTCTTAGTCACGCAACTTAACCCAGCATATTCCTTTTTCCTTCTGACTTTGTGATTTGCCTTTGTTACGTTGTCTCATAACAGAATAGAATATTCATGATTCTTTCCCAGACTTCGCGATTCACTTATGTCACGTAATCGCTGAATCATTTGAACGGAGCACTAAAATATTAATGGACCTACAAGACAGTCGGGTGATCGTGAAATTTTTTCCATAGTTGAGAAAATATTAAGAGACTTAATGATTACCTTTTGTCGGATAATAGTTGAATGAGTATAATGAAAAGTACAAAGTGAAGCCTACAGTCGCGTAGTCTCCAGAAAAAAGACCGGTTAAGTTCAAACTGCCGAGACTTCATGACTAACCTTTTACAATTTGTAATGAAGCATAGTCGGGTTGTTGCTAGATAACCCAAGTTTCAAATCAGAATGAGACATCTGTCAAAAGGTGAATGTTTTTAGAAGTGATTGCTTAAGTGCATAAATGTGTTCTGTGACTACGAGACTACTTAGGGGTAACTTGTTAGTCGCAGGGTCTCAGAATTTTTTAAAGGTATGATAAATCGTTCAATGATTAAGTGACTACTGTCAGATGAAGTTATGAAAGGATCCTATGGTAGTCGCCAAGTCTCAGGATAAAATACCCTAAAGAAAAAAGTCCTCGCGACTCAGCGGCTAAGAGTATGTCAGGTAGTCGCGAGATGAAGTCTTGGCATTCAGAATTCACATTTGGCAATCAAGTGACTAGGGGTTGTCACGCAGTCTGGCAAAGAAAAGATAGCATTGGGAAACTTAGAAATAAACATAAAATATAACACTAATTGTTAGTCGCATAGTCTGAGAAAGGAACGTGGGTTAGTAATAACCACTGGCAACTTAGATTTTCTCTGTGTCGCGTGATTGCCAAATATTGACTCTAGTCAGTAAAACAAGGAAATTGTATAGTCGCTATGTCTCTGAATAAACCATGGGTTAAGGATTGAAATTAGCGATAGAGGAGATGAATGTAATCACATTGTTGCTTAACGCTGATTTTCGTGAAAAGGCACCAGTCTTAAATATGTCAATATAAATTTTGGCGGCCAATCAGATCTCCAGATTTTGATGACTGTGCAGAAAAAGGGTAGCTGAGATCTTTGATAGAGGGCCAATCCCATGGTGACATGTCAGCTCATTTGAATATTATAAGGTTTAGCCGAAGATTTAGTTTTACAAATTTGATTTTCCTTTCACATTCAGGAAACTATGGCTAGGTTTTCAATTACGTTCACAATATGTGGAATTTAAGACAGAAGTGATGTTATCAGAATCATGACTAATGTACCTTGAATGATTACTATAAGGAGATGATTTCTTGCTCATTTACATTCACCTTGATTTTAGAGTTTCTAAGTTTAAGAAGTTCAATTTCCAAAACAGAGTAAATTCAAAAGTTTGCAGAGTTCTCTGAGAATTAAGAGTTCATTATTTCCAGAATTGTGTGCAAGACAGTCTGAGGAGTATCTATGATAGATTTGTTTCAATACCAGTAACAAAGAGGAGGATCCAAACATTGAAAACATGAGCAGAGCAGTGAGTGTAGCTTCAACTAGTGGAGAAAGTGAAAAGGTGGAGGACGAGGCAAAGGGAAAGGTGAACTACTCAGATGAATTCCTCCGTCTCCTGCCTGGTTCAACACAGAAAAAAAAGGTTAATGCTAATGTCCTCATTGATGAATATAGAGATATTCAAGACGTCGTGACTCTAGGAACAACAGGTTTTTCCCTGTTTAACTATTTTTATAATAATTCTGATAAACCCATCCCAGTGTCAAATCTATGGACTTGTGGTTTAGCCAGGTTACTTGTTCCTAATGTCTTCCTGGATGTAGACTTGTTTTTAGACCTAGCCAATCACTATGATGCTTTGTCTAAAACTATTAGAAGAGATGATGGCACTGCCCTATTAATCTTGAATAGAAATTCATTCATGCAAGCCTTCAGCTTATGCAGCACCATGTCTACCAAAATTGACATGACAAGGCAAAAACAGAGGTATACTTTGAAGCCTAGGATTGCTAGGAGCTAGTTGTTGAAAATTATGCCAAAAGAAGTAAGAAAGTATTTAGATCCTATGTCTGGGGATAGCCCATACTATTACAAGGATCTACACTTTTATATCAAGTATGCTGCACACGCCCTGTGTAGAGTGTTGGGAATAGATGTTGATGCAGAGAAGGTTGATGCAGGGATTCTGATGATGGTGTTGGACCTACAAGAGGTCCATTCTAACACCAATTATGAATATATTTAGCACATCATAGATGAAATGAAAGAGGGTTTCATTGCAACCTAGAAGAGAATGAAGAACCCAAAGGAGAAGGAGCCTAAATTTTTGCATTACTCAGTTCTTATGCATCTCCTTTTGCATTTCAACTTTGTCATCATGGATGTTAATAATTTAACTCCTCGAAGATTTTATCAGTCAGCACCAAATCCCATCCAATTTTGGGTTAGGGTTTGGAATTACATTTCTCGGGAATGTGACTATTTTGCCTTTCAGATTTGGATTGTGTATCCAATGGTGCAAATTTTGGGGACCAGCAGAACAATAATCACCTTGAAAGTTATACAACTGCTTAGGCCCTGTGACTATACAGATAGTTGGCCTGGAAATCATAATTGGGGTGACTTCTTTTTAGAAGAAAATTACAGTATCATCAGGGTATATGGGTGCGTTCACCCACCTCATTTATTACCATATTATGTGCCTGCAAGAGTGGCTGCAATAGAATTCATATGGAAGTTGTTGTTAACAGATAATGAGCACTTTGCACCACACAAGAAGGGGACTATAACCCCTAGGAAATTTAAGATTTCTCATTTCACAATTGGCAAGGGTGCCATTGATGCAGTAGGCCAATGGTTGGAAAAATACAGGATGGGGGCAGCCCCTTATAGATACATTGACCCAGAGGGTTTTATGGCAGGGGTAAGGAGATTGTATACTCCTACAATCCCTAATACAAATGTCCACTGTGAATGCATTAAAGAAGATGCAATAAGGAATATCTTGGATGAAGACGATATTCATACAAGAAGACTGAGAATCCAAGAGTTGCTAAAGCTAGAGAAGAAAATAAAGAGAAATGGGTTGGCTTTTGAGGGTTTTTACCCTGACCTCCCATATTTTGACAGAATCAAAGCCATGATAGATAATTATTATGTGTTTATAGAGCAACTAGATACTATTCTTGACAAGAAAGATGCTCAAACACCTAATCATTCAGAGTCAGAATACGATAGTAGTAGTGACAGTGATTATGCACGTCCTACTATGCATGCTTCATCACAGCAAGATATTGTTGAAGTACCACAGTTGCAGGGGGCAGAGGGTCATATTATAGATTTGACAGTTGCTACCCAACCAGATGATTTAGAAGAACCTGCTGCAAAGAGGTAAAAACTGGAAATAGGTCAACCCTCAACTGAAGGGAAGAATAAGAAGAAAGATAAGGCTAAGGCCTTAGTCCCTGGCAATAGGTTATATGATCATAACCTAAGAAAGGCAATAAGGGAGGGTAAGAAATAGCAACCTGACTTGGATGGTGAGGTTGAAATACCCCTCAAGGCATGTATTGATGAGAGACTGATTCATCAATAGGAGTTTTTAAATGATGACAATTTTGTAAAAACTGAGTTTAAGGACTTCCTCAGATGGTACAAGAAAGAAAAAATCAAAGCAGAGCTAACAGTTGATGACAAAGAGACTATAACTAATGAAGCATTGATGGCTCTGCAAAATTATGATCCTGAGAATGAGGATATTTCACCAGAGGATGCTAGGAAATTAATATCAGGAAGTGGAATACTATTGGCTGAGGGTTGAGATTTAGCATCTGCCTTCATTATTGATCAAATCAAAAAATAGATAGATCTCAAGATGGCTAGTGAAGTGCAAATGGGCAATATAATAAAAGGATTTGGGTATAGCCCAAAGTCACAAGCCTTTGCAATGTTGAGCTTGTGTCCCAAAGACCAAAAACCCCAAGTGGTAAACATTCAAGAAAATATGGTGGGGAATCAAATGGTATGGTCTGTACATAATACATGGGATTTAGAAATATCCCAAATCATGACACATTGGGCTCACCTGAATGAAGAGAAAACTAGGCAATTGTCTGAAAGGTGCAGCACATTGTTGGAAGAGACCAGTGCCTTGTCAAAGGATAGAGAAATGTGCTAGATACAACTTTATCAGAGGGATCAAATGATAAAGAAATTGATGGAAGAATTGGAAACAAATCCTGAGGTGGTATATGTACCTTCACAACCATCACCATTGCAAATTGAAGACAAGCCTAAATCTGAGGAAGCAGCAGAACAAGAGGCAGATAAAGAAAAAGGAAATGAGATTGCTTTAAGAGAATTGAAAGGTGTGCTGCAACATAGGATTGATATCTTGAAAGATAAAACTGATGTTATAATCAATGCTTATAACAAGTTGCCAGCTTTGCACACCGAGGCAATGGGGTATTTGGCTATCCTCAACCCTTATTTTACTAAATGGTCTACTAGGGCACAGTTATTTAAAAATCTAGCATCATTGCAATCCCTAAGACCAAATTTGCTAGAGATAGTGATTGAAGTTGGAGATGAGATCAAAAGAGTTAATATTTCTCTCTCATTCTTTAAGGGCAAATTGAACCAAATTTAGGTGAAGTTAAGCCTTTTTTTTTTATGATTTTAACAGATTCATACCTTCCTTAAGAGGAAATGATGATCAAGTGAAGGCCTTAGATGCCTGGAGGGGTGAGTTTGACAACAAAATGCCTAGTAATGAGGCATTTATTTCAGGAACTGATATTGATGTAGAAGGGTTCAATAAGATATTGGATGAAGCTTTCAAAGCAGAAACTGACATCAATAAGTTTCTAGTAGACATCAAAAATATCACTGATGCGAGATGGGATGGGCAGAAGGTCCAAATATAGAGTACTCAGGACTTCAAGTGGCCATCAAATGATGAAGTAAAAGCATGGGAAGTGATGACTACACCCAAGAAGAAGAAGCCAGCAGTGGAGGAAGAAATTTTGGATGATGAAAAGGGATGACTACTTGGTACCTCACCATTGAAGATAAAGAGGACAGTTATTGCGAAAGGAGAATGTAGGTAAATCTGAAAGCATGGTCATTCCACCGCTTCTTCTCTCTTTCCACCGCTTCTTCTCTTTCTTTGAA
Organism: Thuja plicata; assembly: GCA_018584345.1. NCBI lineage: Eukaryota > Viridiplantae > Streptophyta > Pinopsida > Cupressales > Cupressaceae > Thuja > Thuja plicata. The sequence goes on from MU223161.1 coordinate 1,453,814, forward strand.
TATCTATTTTTATTTTTTTGACTTGGTCATTCCACCACTTCTTCTCTCTTTCTTTTTGTGTCTTCAGTAGTTTTAGGGTTAGGTTTTCTGAGACCATCCGAAGCTTGTAGCATCCTTTTGAAAAGGATTCCAAGATGGTCAAAAACCTATATTTTAAAAAGGGGTTGTAAATTAAAAAAAGGTCTTTTTTGATGTTGGAATTTTTTAGAGAAAGAGATAATATATTGTAGAATTTAGATGTTCTGAATTTCTTTCTATCCTTTGAAGTTACACAATCTCTCATGTATGGAAGCTGGATCATATAAATAAAATACGGTGTAATTGCATGTGGGTTGTAAGGCAACTTACTGTATTTTGTTTCTATGAGATCTTAGTTTATTTTGACTCTGTGACCCAAAGGATAGGCACTGGTCCAGAACTTGGTCTGATAATCTATCATTGTCCAAGTTATTTCAAGGTATCAAAACCAACTTAATCAAAATACTCTTGTTACTAAGAACAAACAAACTAAATTCAGTGAGGACCTATGTTAGCAGGACAATGTCCACTTTGTTGATTCCTTGGAGAGTGAATCATTAGGTTATCCCTCCTAGAAGAAAAGGAAGAAGGATGAAAGTCCTTATCTCACTGGTGTATGTTGTTAAAACTATAGCTTGGCTTATAGTACTCTATTTTAAATTAGTTATTGCAATCTCTTGAGTATTATACAAGTTATTACAGTGAGGTTTTGGCACATAACCTATGAATGAACAAATCCACTAAACATATTGGCTGAAATATCAGAAATCTTTAAAAGGTAATACCTGCCTGAGTATGTGGAGCTCAAAAATGAAGAAGGACCTTATCCAGTCCTTAGAAATTAGTCTTTCTCTTACCTAAAAGAGGTTGCAATTAGGTGTACAAGGTATACTTTCATATCTTACCACTTTTATTTCCCTTCCATCTACAGTTGAGGTTTCGTAAACCTTACCAATATGTTTCTCCATGGTGTCCAATTTAAGCTGCAACTTCTTTTCTTTTTTATACTTCTAGCTACAAATCCTACATCTGTATTCTACTGGTGGCTCACCTACAATTGGATTTTCTACGGGTTCAATGAATGGATACTTTTCTGCCCAATCAAATTTAAATCTCCTGGACATCTCCCATTGATGATCTATTTTTTCTTTTTCTTTTCCTCTCCCTTTAGTGTTACTTTTAATTGAAACATCATCATCATTGAAGTCGATCGATTCATCCTGGTACTGGTTATTTACTTGAAATTCATCTTCAAGGTCATCTACATGAGAGATATCAGGTTCCACAACTTTAGGTTCCCCAGTTTGTTGAATAGACTCCTATGTAAGTTGAGAACCTCAAAGTTGTACAGGTTCCTCTGATTATGTACCTTACTCACTTTGACCAACACCATGACAATTGTGTCTGGCCCCGCTAAAGTATGAAGATATTTTTATGCATTTCGTTGGCCTCTCTTGGACATCTCCAGATTCTCCACCTTCAATAGACCTCTTCCTATTTAACTTTGACTGTGACATCTCCAACAAACTAAGGCTGCAATAAAATTTTACTTGAATAATTATAAGATACTAAGGAATCGTATTCTTTTCGACTCGCTACCGATCGCAATTGTTAGCTCAGAATCAACTGATTTTTTGTACTCCCAAATCTCTTGAAACTATCGTTATATACGAATGCTTATTTTGAATTTTGGTGAAGGGGATGACATTTTCATATGATAACAACTAATATTTGGTGAACCCTACGTAATTCTAAGTAATTGACTAGGTGAATAGGGTGGGAATTTGGGACATGGTAAATTACGATGCATGGCGAATTGGGTCCTAGTGAAAATAGAATTTTAACTTGGGATAATGGGACTTTGGCGAATGGCGATCCTTGATAAATACCCCTTCCTTAATCCCATGGAGAATAATAGTAAATATACAATAGATAAATGGGTGAACAACCCCACTACCATAGTGAAATTACATGCAAATAGTGGTGAACAACCTGACCAATTAATGTGTTTTTTATAAAATTTGGGCGAATCGGTCAAATAGTACACTGCATTTTTTTGCCAAATTCTATACGCCTGATAGGACATATTTTCCAATTGGTGAAGAATCACCACTAAAAAAATCCCTGTAGTTGTCATTACTATGGTGAGTATGGACATGTTCCAGAAAACTACATAAGGACACATTTCAGAGGTAAGTCTAAAATTTGGATGAATGGAAGCCTAGTTTGTCATAGTTGTCTGAAAATTGGACATACAAGGAAAGATTGCAAGACTAGAGTACCTACACCTACTGTTGATAAAATAAGGGAACATATGAACAAGACATGGGTTAAGAAGTCTAAACCATCCAGCAGTGAAGCAATGAAGATCAGGTCACCCAATCCAATGGATCAGGTGATCACATCATCTCCAACTAAGAGAAAGAGGTATATAAGGAACTGTATTTAAAATTCTTATCTTACATCAGTTCCTAACATGAAATGTACAAAATTCCATATTTGCATATGTTAAGATGTACCAGGACATATTTTTGAAGACAAATGCTGAGATGAGTCAATTGCACTAATAGGTGCCGAGTACTATTCATGGACACTAAAGCCGAGTTCTTTAGTGTGTTTCGAGTTTTGTTGGCCAAATAAATTTTGTGAAGGCTGATATTAGTGAGCCGAGTGGGATGCAAGTTGTGTTAAAGCTGAGGACAGCTGGCTTGCACTAACTCAATGGTAAGAACATTCAATTCTCACCTACCTTGACCTTTCAAAGATTATAAAGGATGAATAGTTGACATTTCATTTTTACCTTGCGATTTATATTGTTTAATGAAGCGATTGAAGTAATTGTAGAGTTGATCTTAACTGAGTTTAGCATCAAAGATTCCATCAGCGTGCCATCAACAATCCTAAGGTGAATAGTGAATAGTGCGAAGAGCTACTTGCTGAGCTACACTATTTTACATCTCTCGAACCCTAATTTCAATTATGGCTGCAAATTATTTTGCACCAGCTAAAAGTATGGAGGTAGAACCAGAACAAATTCAGTTGATACGGAGTGATGAATGTGAACCTCTCAACTTTCGAGCCATTCCTAAAAGTTTGATACAAAGTGATTTAACAAGAGCCCTCTCATCCATTCCACCCAAGGTACTCATGATTCATGATGTTTGATCATGTTATATGGTTAAGATTGGAGAAGTAGGAGATAGTGAATTGAGGAAATCCTATAGTAAATTGTGTTAAAATGGAGTTCTGAAGGCAGAATTCATACATCTAGCCAACAAAGGGTTAACTCGTGCCCTAGATTTTCCCCAAGGTTTCAAACATGAATGGATTAAGGTTATCCTTATCCATGTTCATGACATGTGTATGTGGTTGGATAATGGACCAATCAAGATCACCAAAAGCATGATTCATCGAGTGAATGGATATCCTATAGTAAATGGAAAATGAACCATGAGGGATAATAGAAAAGAAGAAATTACATTGAACACTGAAGTAGTATGGAATAAAAGAGGTATGACTATCTCTATAATTACTGACCTAGAACTTGATTTCGGAGTAAGAGTAACAACACATAAGTTCTATCGGTCTAGCAGATTGGATAGTGTTCCTTGTATAGTCGTTGATTAGGAATGGAAAATTGTGAAGAAGAGTCACACATATGATCTTTCTGAGCTACAGTAGGCACAACTAGTTTAGAAACTAGCATCAATCAGAAAGACTAAGATCTCATCATGTAAGTATGGTTCTTTACTAGTCTATATATTATTCTACATTCAAGATACATTTCCTACACTGGGAAATATTGTTTGGAAAAAGGATAGGCCCATAACAATTCAAATTAGTGAATGTATTGAGAAACTAGGAAGCAATTTCAATAGAATTATGGGAAGCTATTTTGTATAATTCAAGAAGAGAATGATATTAAGGACTAGGATTCCTAAGTCACTAGTGGAGAAGCACTATGAAGAAATCTATTTTCTAGTTGATATAGATAATACTTATATCAAGGTAGTGACTCCTAGGATAACATGCTTAGAACCATTCCCATATGAAATCAGTATTGATGAAGCATTAGCTTCCATCACTGCACTCCTAGCTGAGGCAATTGATACTACAACAGAGAGATTTGGAAATTTTGATGAAACTAAGGCTAAAATTTCTTGAAGTTTGAATAAAGGAACTATGGAGAGGAAAAGAAAGAAGATTGTTAAAAAATTGAAGAAAATGGTTGGCTTAGGTAGTGATGAAGAACTTGAGGATGGAACTTTATGCCTGACCACTGGATAAGGTGAGGATATTTCTATAGAGGAGGAAGTCAGTGCATCTGAAGAGGTTACTAAGAAAGCTAAGGGAAAGAAACCATCAATTGTCATAGTAACCAAGAAGAGCAAAGCCAAACCTAAGATTACACCTCCTGCAGCTAATCATCCAAGGACTAGAGAATCTACTGTCACTTCCCTAGTAAAAGTTAAAACAAAAGTGTATGGTAAAAGGAAAGTAGTAGAAAGTAGTTCTAGAAAGGAAGCAAAGGTTGATACTAAGGGTGAGCCGAGTAAGCTAGCAAAAAGACCAAGAAGGAGACTAAATTTGGGGATAGATAGTGATGAGGAGAAGATAGAAACTGATGAACCTAGCAACATATCTACAACATAATTCAAGAAGCCAGCAAGCATTGATGAGGTATGTGACACTTTGAAGAATTCAACAGGGTTAGCAACATTCAAGTTCATTAAGTATGAAAAGTTGAAAACTATAGATAGGCACAAAGTACAGGAAGCACTCTTGGACATGATGAGTACTTTAAAATTAACTCCTACAGAGATAGGAAATCATGTGCTTGATGAACTTTATGATTTTTTTTCAAGAAAATGGGAATTTGCACTTGCCACATAAAGAAAGATCAGGGAAGGAACACTAGCCTAGGTAATAACTGATCTCACCTCAAAACAAAGAATAAAATTCAATAAGGAATACAAGAGTAGATTTGTTCCTAAACTCAGAGGCTATGCTATTCTGAAGAATGAAATTTAAGGTGTAGTACAACAGAGCATAAGGATTTGGAAGAAAATCTTTGGACTTCTCATTCCAAAAGATAAGAAATTTGGTGAGGGGACATTCGAGCAAAAGACAAAAGAAGTTGAAGTCAAGACTACCCCTGAACCAGAGGTAACAAAAGATCAAATTTCCATTGAATAGGAAAAAACCAAAGAGGCATTAGATGCAACAAACTCTGTTGATCTAACTGTAGACAGTCCTATGGATTTTATAGTTGATGATCCAAGTAATTTGAATGTCAAGGAACAAGAGATGCCAAGTGGTAAAGACACTGATTCACCTATTAAGGAAACTGATATAGAAGAAGGGAAGACCACATCATCTGATGAAATAATTGAATTTGGAAGTGATCAGAAAGGTGAAGAGAAATAAAAAACAAATGAATAAGAGGTAACTTCTCAGAATTCACCTATTTTAGAGGTTGTGAAAATAGTTTTAGATAGTGGAGTAGGGATGAAGGATACTGTTGATGAGCCTAAAGAAGAAGTGGCAATGCAAGTGTTGGTTGATCTACCACACTCTGCATCATCCACTCCTACTTGTTCCAAAACTAGGAGTATGTCGAACCCACAAACAATATTGACAGAATTAAAGGAGGCAATAGATATTGACACTATCAAAGGGAAAGATATTATGCCGTTGAGCATAAGTTCTCCCGAATTGAAGAAGAAGAAAATCCTGAAGAAGAATTCTCAGATTTTAGATGTCACATTACATGAAGTCATTGTGATTCCACAATGGGATCCCAATGAGTTATCTTTTTAACAAATAGGGACTCTTCAAGAATTACTTAAGAGCAAGAAGAGACAGGAAGAGTTGAAGATAGAAAAAAAGAAAAAGTAGGTGTTGCATGACATCAAAGACATATTTACAAAGGATTTTGACTTAGAGGATGAATCACCTCAAGCTCCAATCATTGATTAGCTAGTCAACATTGTACAAAAAGTGACAGATGAGGACATAGACAACAATGAGAAGCTTCTGCAATGGTCCTGGAGAAAATTTGAGAGCAAAGTTCTAGAGAAAATCTGAGAAGAGATAGCAACTAAACAGGTTGAACTTTCTATTCTTGTAGAAACTTTAGAGAAAGTTACAGCCAATGTTTATTCTTTGTACAGAAAATTATGTGATGTTGAATTTTTCACAAAGGATAATCTACAGCTTGTTGAGAAGCTACAATTAGATTTGAGATCAACTGGTACTACTTTAGGTAAAGATACTACATCTAGTTCTTTACATTTTAATAAGTTGATAAATGCACAAAGGAGAATAGCTGAGCTTATGGCTGAAGATGGTCGCATAAGGGCCAAATTCATAACCATTTAGACAAGCATGTTGCCTCACTTGGAGGTAATACAGAAGGAACTTTCAAAAGCAAAGGATTTATCATAGAGCAGTGCAAATCTATCGACTGCAGAATGTTTAGTGAGTCTAGCTGCTAAGCTAGAAATCAAATTGGAAGTTATGAGGATTGCAAAGGAAATATGGGATACCACATTTGAATCCACCCTGCAGCTTCATAAACAATTTTTGGATAAGTACAACTTAACCCCACCAACAATCAGTGACAAAAACAAGGGGGAAGATGGTAACGAAGTTGGAAAGGATACAGTATGATACATCAGTATAGTACAGGTACACTTGTATATAAATTTTTGGAGGCATGTAAACTTGTATATTATTTCTGAGTATATTCCTAGGGGGAGTACTTTGTATACTTAGGCAATATTTTGATAAAATGAATGGAAGTAATGATAAGTATTTTTGCCACTAATATCAAAGGGGGAGATTTTTAATCTCTAAGTTCTATTGATGATTAGTGACCAACACTTTGTCATTCACTTAGGCAGTTTTAGTTGGCTATCACTATGGCCGAGCTAAAACTATGCAAGGCCAAGCAACATTGCCGAGAATTTTTTCAGTTTTCCTAGTTACATTGCCGAGCCGAGTTACATTGCTGAGCTGAGTAAGACATAGAGATATTGAGTGCCAAGTGACAGATAGTCAAGTGTTGAGCAGGATAGTTCTTGTATACATGTCTGGAATGATACAAACTCTAAGGATAAGTGATCTAGCTGACTTGTATAAGCTTTTTGGCCTGAATAATGTATGCATTTAATATTCTTATACGGAGTTAGTTATGCATTTAATTTTTTTATCCTATGCATGACTCATTGTAAGCATTAATTGTTTTACCATCAAGGTATGGATATTAGATCTTGATCATTGATCTAAATATTGCTATCAGATCTAAACAGGTATATTAGATTGCTTCTAAACCCTATTTTGTAAGTGTGTATGGTGTGTGGCGACTGCATTTTTAGAAGTGAAATGCACATAGGGTTATTTTGTTAAGAAGCAGAGATCAAGAAGAGTAATAACATAGTGAACAAAAGAGTAAAGTTATATCAGATTATGAGGTCATAGAAGGTACTACAAAGAGGAGATCTATCATCAACATCAGAGTGCATAACAAAGGATCAATACTTGAGACATTCTAATAATTGTATCAGATGAAAATCTCTTGACAGTGTGATTCTAGCAGACCTTTCTTTATCTCCTAATAGAGTTCTTACTTTATTGTAATTTGAAATCCTTTAATAGGGTAGATTGTAATGATCTTTAGCTCTTAAGCGAGTAGACCTCTCAGAGGGTAGGTTACATTTTGTAATCAAATATTTTTAACCTTAATAGGTACACTTTATTACTGTAGTAGTGGAGAATTTTGTGGGTGTCATGCCCACCCTAGTTTTACCTATTTGGGTTTCTGGGTTACCATGTTATTGTGTTATGTGTTATTTATTTCATTGTGTGGATGCTATGTGAGCTTACATTAGAGTCATACATGTATGAATTTGGATCAAGTTTATTTAAGTGTTTAATTTTTAAGATCTGATTCACCCCCCCCTCTAAGTATCTTGCTTTCCCATTATTGTATTTCCAACAATTGGTATCAGAGAAAAGTTCTCTAAAAGGTTATAATCAACTTGAGAATATAGATCTTGAAATGGAGATCTACAAGATGGGTAAAGTCATTGAGAATCAAAAGATTGAGTCTACAAGAAAAGAATTAAAGAAGTCCTTGGCTACAAGGAAAGATCTGGCCAAGCAGATGAATGACACTCATTATCAGGAAGAAGACACCACAAATCTATTTCAGAATGGAGATTCTACTAAGAGTGATGCAGCAATAGCAGATTTACTGTAAAGGAATAGTGCACTATGTGAAGAAGTCAAAAACTTGAAAAAGGAACAAGAAGCCCAATCAATAAGAATGTGTGAAGTTGTTGAACAAAAAAAGAAAGATAAAGATGAAAATGCTATGGTAGAAGAAGACAAGCGGTTGCTGACTACCAGACTTGATGATAGAACACATGATGTGCAAACAATGACATTCAATCAAGTGGATATGGAAAATCAACTACTACTCACAAATTAGGAGATCAACAAGAAATACTTGGAGATTGTTAATCTTAGATCTGAGAACAGTCAATTGAAAGATGAATTGAGATCTAAGAAAGAACTTAATAACAGAGTGAATGATCCAAGTGTAGCTATGAGCTACTTTGAACAACTGGTGGAAGCATCAAGAAGAACTAAAGATTCTTCTAGATTAGGTCACACTCGACAAAATACAACCACTGAAGATGGAGAATCATCTAAGATAGGTGAAAGAAGGCATGCAAAGCTGAGAAACAACAAACCTATTTGTCACCACTTTGGGAAAACAGGTCATACAACAAACATTTGCTGAAGAAAGAATGGTAAGTCCAATCCAAAAACTATCTTTAATGGTTACTGCTTTAACTGCAATAAGTTTGGAAATCAAGCATGTGAATGTAAGGAAAAGGCAAGAAAAACACCTAGACTCAATGGAAATTTCTATAACTATCACAAATATGGTCATAGATCACAAGATTGCAAATCCAAAAGTAAACAATAGTGGACATCTAAGGTACAAGAGAAATTACCAAGAAAAGGCAATACTCACAATTGGGATTACAATACATGGCATAGTTGTCATTACTGTGGTGAGTATGGACATGTTCCAGAAAACTGCATAAGGACACATTTTAGAGGTAAGTCTAAAAGTTGGATGAATGGAGGTCTAGTTTGTCACAATTGTCTAAAAACTGGACATACAAGAAAAGATTGCAAGACTAGAGTACTTGCTCCTACTGTTGAGAAAAAAAGGGAACAAATGAACAAGACATGGCTTAAGAAGTCTGAACCATGTAGCAATGAAGCTAATGAAGCCGAGGTCACCCAATGTAATGGATTAGGTGATCACATCATCTCCAACTAAGAGAAAGAGGTATGTAAGGAACTGTATTTAAAATTATTATCTTACATCAGTTCCTAACATGAAATGTACAAAAGTCCATATTTGCATATGTTAAGATATGCTAGGACATATTTTTGAAGACAAATGCCAAGATGAGTCAATTGCACTAATAGGTGCCGAGTACTACTCATGGACATAAAAGTTGAGTTCTTTAGTGTGTGCCAAGTTTTGTTGGCCGAATAAATTTTGTGAAGGCCAAGTTTAGTTAGCTGAGTGGGATGCAAGTTGTGTTAAAGCTGAGGACAGCTAGATTGCACTAACTCAATGAGTAGAACATTCAATGCTCACCTACCACTTGATCTTACCAATTTCCTATCTTGCTTAGTTTTGATGGTCTCTAAATTAGGGTCATGGGACTTCAGGGCCTGCAAGGCTTCATCTCCCATTGTAGCACCCTTTGTTATTTTAAATTGAGTTCCAACCTCTTGCTTCTTTCTCCAAATGAGAAATTTCTCAAACTCATCACTCTTGATGAAAGCATCATCACTAAGTAGATCTTTTCGGTATATCTCTCTTTCATCTTTACATAATTGGAGGGGCAATTCAACCTTGTCCTTCATCTCCTTTTCCTTTTTCTTTCCCTCTCTTATATTCTTTATCCATTGGTGATGATAATGTCTATCACCAATTTCTAGGGTAGTTATTCTATGGTTTTTATTTCCTTGGGCCTCTAACTAAGAGGTTTCTCCTTGTTTTGTTCTCTACTTCTTTCTTGGAGGCTCACTTGTCGCCTCTATATCAGGAGGTTGTGTGGTCTATTCAAAACTAGGTGATTCACTCATCTGAGGAGGGCTCATATTATAATGTTTATGAGCCCCTACACTATCCTCTTCATACTCAAAGGATGAGTATTATTTAGGTACCTTTTTCTTCTCTTCTACTTGACTTTCCAAGTGATTCTATAAGGTTTCATACATACCAATTATTTGAGTAATCCTATTCATGTAGGGAACTCTTGGGAAGTAACCTCTAAAGGTAATCCCTTCTTTTTTCATTTTTTTCTCCAGTCCATCAGGTCCTAGTATTTTCCTTCTTTCTGCTCAACTTCTTGTTCATATAGAATATTTCTGATGACATCTTCCTAATCACACCCTTCATGCTCCTTGATTTTAGTGACGTTTGGGTTTAAAAGTTTATTATAAATATTAATGAAACCATCAGGGTCTACATACCTATATTGATCCATGTTCATCTTATATTGTCCCAACCATTTGTTTATTCCCTCTAAATCCTTCTTCCCAACAACAAAATCAGAGATATTGAACTACCTTGGTGTGAAAGTATCCTTCTTGTGAGGAGCCAAATGATCCTTATCTTTCAATATCACTTGCCAAATAAATTCCATTAGTGCAACCCTTGGAGGAACATACTTTGGAATAAAATATGGTGGCTAAGAACACCCATAGACCCTGATTAATGTGTAGGTATTTTCCAGATAAAAGTCTCCCCAATTATGATCTCCAAGCCATTTGTCAACATATTTACAAGGCCTTAGAAGATATAGAACCTTGACAAATAACCTGACTATATTTGTACCAAGAAAAGTGAAAATTGGATGCATAATCCAATTTGGAAACCATAGATGTCATGCTCATTCAAGATATAATTCCAAATTCTAATCCAAAACTACATAGGGTTTGGCTTCTCATTGATGTGTTTCCCTAGTCTCAAATTTTGAGTGTCCATATCATTTATATTATGGAATAGGATGAGGTGCATCAAAATAGAATAATGCATGAAATGAGGTTGGGTACCCTTTCGAATACTTAAGAGACCCTCATGTATATGGTCAATGATAAACTGAATGTAATCAAAATCATTGTTTACATGGGAATTATGGATGTCCAAGATGATCATTAAAAAATCTTGAGGCATTCTCTCCAGATCTCCATTAATTCCCAATACTCTACACATCCCATATGCTAGGTATTTCATATAAAAATATACATCCTTGAATTCATAAGGTGCATTCTTAGAAAATGGGGCTATATATTTTCCTGACCTAGGCATGTGATGAAGAATTAATTTCTTAACTAGATTGATTTATTTCTTATACTTTTATCTTTGCTTCTCAAATCAATCTCTGTGAAAGAAGGATGGTAAATAAAAAATATTTCATGAAAGAAGCCCTTTCTAAGGAAACTAGGGTTGTTTTATCCTTCTTCCTGATGGTCTTATAAACATGATCATACTTCCTAGCCAATTCTACTAGCAAGCCAACATCTAGGAAAACATTTGGAACTATGAATTTGGCCAGATCTAGTGTCCAATGATTACAAATAGGGATTTGTCTAGTTATATTGTTGTAAAATTAATTGAATAAATGATAGCTAGGACAACCTAGGGTAACAGGGTCTCTACAGCTAGACATGTAATAAGAGAAGAATCCATCACTAACCTTTTTATTTTGTTTTGATCCTGGAAGCAAGGTTATGAATTATTCTGCATAGTTTCTCTTCACCTTATGTTCCTCATCTGTATCCTTTTTTCCTTCACTAGATGAGGCTTTACTAGATTCCAATTGACTTATCATTTTTGTTCCTTCAATTGTCTCTCTTTGAAAAATCTCTTCCTCAAAACTCTCTCTAACTTATGAATTCCTTGCTCTACTCTTTTGAAAATTTTGATAAGCAGGATACACAAGTGCTGATTCTATATATCATTGATAAATTAATGGAACAATCTATTCGAGATCTTAGAATATCATTGTTCAATCACATCAAATTTCAATCTACATTTATCTAGTTCAATTTTGTGCTAGTCACGGTATATGAAGTTGACATGTAATTGAATTTGAAAAGAGAGCTGGAAAAAGCCATGATTAGTTTTTATTTTAAAACCTTTGAGAATGTTTAAAAAACCCTAGACAAGAGTTGATTAGCTTGATTTATGGCTTTCTCATAGCTCATCAATGTACTATACTTTGTTAGGATCTCCTATCTTTCTCAACTCTGGTAATTCATTTCATTTTCTAGAAATAGCGCGACAACAAGTTTTCAACATCTCACTATGCTCTTCTTGACTACGGTTTACTTGGAGATTCAAAGATAAGGATTTCTCCAAGTTTCTAAATTCTCTCTTTAACTCGGTTTAGCTTATGAGATCCAATGACAAAGCAATCTCTTAATCTTTGAATGAGAACTCTAATCATAGTTTCTTTGTGATACTTGGCGATAATGTTATCTCCAGATCTCTGAATGTTTTCCTTCTGACCGCTAAGATCATGAGATTCAACACCTTAGTTATCTCCATGTCACTAAATTCTTATACACTAACTGTCAAGATTATGAGATTCAACGATAACTTTGAAACAACCTTTATCTCTTAATCTCGTAATCTTTTATGCTGCTCAAATTAAATCAAGAGACTTAGCGCACACTACTCATTTGAGTCTTGATCGACGGTTCATATTTAGTCTCTACATACCTTTCTTGACTTAGGTCCACTTTGGAGATTTAGAGCTAGCCACACATCTACAATGTGATCAATGGTCAAAACTTAATCTCTTAAGATTTAACTTAACTTATCTCATGTTTAGAGATTAAGTGCCAACACAATTCTTGTGATCTCTGAATGAAATACTTAACCATGGTCCCTTTAAGAGATTCAGAGATAAAATCTCTCTCTAAGCTGCTGAATGTTTTCTTAACCTAGGTTTAACTCATGAGATTTAGTGATTTCCTTTGATCTTTTCCAGCATCGATGGTCTACACTTAATCTCCCAATGGTACCGACTTGACCATGGTCTTCTTGAGATTCAAAGATAAGCTTGTCGCTAAATTTCTAAATATTTTCAACTAACCGCCAATTCTCTAGAGACTTAGAGATAACTGCGGAGCTAGGTCACTGAATGCAAATAAATAACCGCCAACCTTTATGAGACTTAGAGACTTGAAAGACATAAAATAACATGAGGATAAAGGTCAACGTTAAAACATAAGGAAAGACTTTGCAAATAAGACAACATTAACCCTACCAAAGACAAATAGGACTTAGGGTTTGGGTTCTTAGACATTTTCAAAGCATAATTGCTTGGGATACAAACATTTTTTGTAAATTTTGAGGGCACACTTGAAATCATTAGGATCTAAGGCACACATTACTGACATCGAGAACCAAAAATTTAACACTACTGAGAAAAACCTAAAATAGACCCAACAGTGGCTCTATCTGAGGATGCTTTAAAAGAAAGTTCAATGCAAGAAACTAGATCTCTGGGAGGCAGACCACAACCGCACTTAGCCTACTATAGAAATAAATACAAAATAAGAAAACAAACACACCTATACAAATATTATAGAACTAATGTGCATAAAAGGAAGAATTAATAAAAGAAAGGATTTAAGAATTTTCCATGCACTGGAAATTCAAACACCTCACCATCCATATTTTTCATAAAATATGAATCCTTTCCATGTACTAGATGAATAATAAAAGTTCCCAACCATAGAGATTCAAACTTTTTGTGCTTACATTTATCCTCAACCCTGGCATTCCATTGCAATATTATGTCATTTGGCTGAAATTTTCTAGCACTGGCCCTTTTGTCAAAAAAATACTTCATCTTCTATTGACTTCTTATATTTTTCTTCTATCCTTTCCTTCTATTTTCATCAAGCTCAATTAATTGGACCATCATTTCATGTAGAGCATGATTTACTTCATTCTCTTGATCCATGATAAACTTGTATATAGGGTGCAAATTATTCACAGGTAACCTGGCCTATACTCCATACACTAGCTCAAAAGGTGACTTACCAGTAGCCACTTTCACTGTCACTCTATCAGCCCACAAGGCTAATTTCAATTTTTAATACCAAGAACTCTTGTTTGTCTCCAAGGTCTTCTTCAAGATTTGAATAATACTCTTGTTGCTTGATTTTTCCTCTCCATTTTCTTGTGGATGATATGGAGAGGAATATGATATGACAATTCCATTTTCATCAAAAAATTATTGAAACTCTCTAGACCTGAAACATTTGGCATTATCCATTACTAGGTTTAAGGGGACACCAAACCTAGTCAGGACATTTCCCATCAAAAATCAATAACAACTTTACTGGTTTCCCCTTTATATGGATTGCCTCAATCCACTTTGTAAATTAGTCTATAGAAATCATGATCCAACTATGTCCTCCACTAAAATTTTCTGTGAATTCTCCAATGAAGTCAATTCCCCACATAGTAAAAGTGGCCTAAGCCTGTACTGGATTCACCAATAAAGCTCCTGAAATTTTTAATTTACAAGAAAATATTTGGCAAGGTTCACACTTGTGGACAAAATTGAAAGAATCTTTGAAAATATAGGGCCAATAATAACCAGCCCTTCAAATTTATTGGGCACTTGTTTTAGTAGAAAAATTTCCCCCACACAAGCCAACATGCATTTCTTTCATCACTCTATTAGCTGGCCTTTCATCTAGACATAACAAGAGGACACCATCCCTATTCTTTGAGTACAATTCTCCTTGAACTAAGTAATAATTTTTGTATTGCAGGCTTGAATTTATCATCTAATTGTCATTCATGATATGGGGGCACTTTGATTTTTTTTATGAAGGATACAATATCAGAATAGCAGGGTTGTCTTTCAATTCTAGTTAGTGTTAAGTCTTGAAACTCCATAGTATTTATTTGCACCAAATTCATATTTTCTTCAGTCACAAGCTTTGCTAAGCCCAATCCTCTTACTAGTTTTGTGATATGTATTTCTATATTGAACTCCTAAACCCTATTTATCCATTTGCATCTTTTCCTAGTAACCTCTGACTATGTGAGAATGACCTTAACAACTAGATGAGGTACATATGATATTACCTTTGAACAAACCAAATAGGGCCTCAATGACTTGACATCCTCTACTAGTGCATATGCTTGCTTCTCCATCACCTCATACTTCAATTTTGCAGCTTGGAGTGACTTTCTATAAAATGCAATAGGATGTTCATGTACTTCCTCATCTTTTTTCACTAACACACCAGCTATTGTATGAAATGATGTGAAAGAGAAATTTGAGAATGTTTTACTATAATTAGGAGACCTCAACATAGGGGCTTCTTGGATTTCTTTCTTCATATTATAAAAGTAAAACTTTGCCTAATCATCCCACTCGAACTTGGCATGTTTCTTCAAATAAAATATTATGGGTTTAACAATTTCTGCAAAGATGACAATGAACATTCTAACAAAATTAATATTTCCTAAGAAAGATTTCACTCATTTGACATTATTCAGGGCAAGGACCTTTTGGATTTCTTCTATCCTCTCAGGGTCAATTCTTACTCCTTCCTTTGATATAATATGCCCTAGCAGCTTTCCTTCTATGACTCCAAACTGGCACTTCTTAGGATTCAAAGACACACAATATTCAATAGCTCTAATGAACACCTTTTCAAGATGATCACAATGATCCTTTCCTTCCTTGGAATATGTTTTTAGGTCATCCTAATAAATCACCATGGATAAATCAATAAAATATTTGAGGGAAAAATCTGTAGCTTGTTGAAATGTTGCTCCTACATTCATTAAACCAAATGGCATTATGATATATACATAGGTCCCCCAAGGGGTAGTAAATGAAATTTTGAACTTCTCTGATTCCTTTAGCAAAAGTTGGTTGTATCCTGAGAAGCCATCCATCATAGATAATAGGTCACAATCAGTGACTTTATGCAACATTGCCTCCATATTAGGCAAAGAACAATAATCTTTCAGAGATGCAAGGTTCAAATTTCTAAAATCCACACACAACCTTATGTCACCATTTTTCTTCCTAACTAGGACTAAATTAGATACCCAGGTTGAATGTCTTATAGGCTATGTAATCCCTTCTTCTCTTAACCTCATCAGTTCTTGTTGCATTTTGGTGGCCAATAATGGATTAATTGGCCTTCTCTTTTGTCTAAATGGTTTAATCTCTGGCTTCAATGGGATCTCATATTGAAATAGGTCCTCCTTGTCAGATTTTAAATCCTCATAGGACAATGCAAACACCTTTTTGTGTTTTCTTAATAATTTTATTAGATTTTTCCTAACATGGGGATCTAAATGTTTTCTAATATACACATTTTTAGGTGTTGCCTCTGATCCCAATTTCACCTCTTCTAGGTCCTCTAGTTTGGCATTTCTCTTTTTAGACATAAAATTTTCTTGATAATTGAATAATGCCTCTAGTTCCATCAACCCCTTGGGAATCTAATTAGAATTCAGCGAAATAATTTCATTGCCAAAGACCATGTCCTTTCCATCAAATACTTTGACCAAGGTATTACAATCTACATGTTGACCCTCAAAATGTTCAAGACATCAAGGAAAAAGCTAAGGATATCTTGGTCATCTTCAAAAACTTGCCAATTATAAACATTATCTAGCACCACTGGTATGTTCTTGATCTCAACAATAAATAATCCAGTCAAAGTTGAATCATCACTTTTCATAGAAATATTGGCAAAGAAATTAGCCAATATATTTTTTGACCTTTCTACCCAATTTATGTTGAAAGCATAAAAAATTTCTATCTTATCCCATAGTGCATGTTTGTACAACTTTAACCTATCATTGTTTATAGCATATTTGGATCTAACCTAGGATAAAACCAATTCAGAGTCTCCAAAAACCCTTAAGCACTTGATACCATGTGTAGATGCAATGTTTAACCCTAAACATAGGGCTTCATACTCAACAGTATTGTTTGTACATAGAAAAGAAAATAAGAAGGAATACTTGAAAGTAGTACCTGATAGAGAAATGAATAGGACTCCAGCTCCTGATCCTTCCTTGGAATAAGATTCATCAAAATATATCTTCCATAGGCCATTTTGTTGAGTGCACAATTCCTCCACTAGTGGATCAGTGTTTCTACATTCTAGAAGGATCTTCTCCACTCTAAATTTCTCCATGTCCACCTCAACAAAACAATTGAGCAAGTTACTTGGCACCTTTTCAATAGTGACTGGTGCTCGTGGATCTTTGTACAATTTCACTTCATCCCCATTTTTTGGAATAGTTGCATAAGATAAATTTAATTATACATAACCCCCTACTGTTGTAGCCTATTATCTTGACAACAACATTCCATAGTTGGTTTGGGTATCTACAATAACCACATCCATATTTTATGTAGCCTGAGGAAATACAACTATCTTTCCCTCAATTCCTTTTAGAGTTCCTACTACATGGACCTATCTATTTTCCATGGCATAGCATCTTCCATACAAAGTATCCACACTCATTCCCAGTTCTTTCATCACTTCATATGGCATGACATTGGTGGCAAAATTAGAATCAATCATACAATTTTTCACAAATTTGTTGTTTGTAAACAAAGTGACATAGAAGGGATCCACTTGAGATGGTTCTTGGGTAATCATATTACCCACATATAGTATAGGGGTCTCTGGCTCAAAAGAAAATTCCTTCTTCTTATTTTCCTTCTTTTTTGCAATAGGGATAACTTTTATCCCTCTAAAAATTGACATCACAACTTCTCTGTGCTCTTTTTTTTTTTAACATTTCCATCAAGGGCACTGACCCTTTCATTTGTGTAAGAGAATGTCTCATGTCAAATTCAAGAAATTAAGAAGATACATCATTTGTTTTCTTACCTTTATTTACCTTATTAGTAGGAATTTGTTCTTCTACTTTCACTTCCTCCTCCTCCTTTTGGGAAGAAGAGGATTCACCTTGTTTAATACCTTTCTTTTCCTTATTATCTTTGGCAGGAGATTCAACAACAATCTCTAGTGCATTTTCTTTGATGAATACAAAAGAAATTTTGTCTTGACCAGGCTCCACCCTCCTATTTCTCAAGTTATATTCACTTCTAGCCTGATTTATTGTTGCTATGATCAAAGAACTTTTTCCCTCATCACTTGGCAATCTAAAATGAGGATTCTCCTTATCATCATTTACTACATTAATAGTTCTTTGTGGCATGGTACCAGCTTCATCATTTCAATCAAAATAAATTTGTGGCTGGTACTCTTAGTATTGTCTTCCTCTACTACTCAGATCCTCTACATGCTCATTTTCTCCATAAGACCATGGATAAGGTTTTCTTATAGTGAACATATTTACCATAGGGCCTTCTTGTCCTAAACATGTCTTCTCACTATCTTCTTATGTTTGTTTAGCTAAGGCTTGTGCTACAATACACTAGAAATAAGAATGAGGCATATTACAAGTAGCACACCAAGGAATAGTCTTTCCGTCTTTCCAGTTTGTATTATATGATATGCCCCTCAAATTTGGTTGTCTATCATACCTATGGTACTAATATTTTTTGTCATGAAAACCTTTATCATTTTTGTCCATTTTCATAGTAAGATCTTTTATTTCACTCATCAATTTATCCACCCTATCATCCTCCTTTACATGTTTTCTTATTTGTCCTCTTGTCACCTTCCATAATTTACCATCCTCTCTCTTCCCCATTTTCCCTGAGGCTTGTCTATTGCTCTCAATATCTATGGTTGTTTTGTAAGCATCCCTTAGAGTGCATGGTTTTTTTTATGTCTAAGAAGGTAAGATATATTTCCATTAATGGCATTAAAGTATGTAGTTAAACAAACTTTCTCATCTAATCTTAACACCTAAAATATCTTATTCATGGCTTTCTGAAACCTATTAGTGAAATCAGCCATAATTTCATTAGGGAACTTCTTGATATTATTGAATTCATTCAACATGTAACCTGAATTGACATGTTCATGGTATTGTTCCCTAAAACACCTAAAAAATTCATCCCAAGAGTTTATGCTTTCTTCAAACAAATTTATAAACCAATCCCTAGCATCCTCCATCATAGATTGGACAAAAAGATTCATTATGACATCTTCATGCTCAATCTCAAAATCAATAATCTTGTTAGTGAAATCTTTTAAGTGTTCTTCACAAGTTATGAAATTATTACTAGTGAACCTACGGATTTGATCTCTTGCCTCATTTGGGATCATATTTGGATAACTAGGAATGCCATCAAAGAAAAGATGATGGTATCTATCCAAGTGAACAGGTCTTCTTTGAAAATTTCCAAGGGTATTTGTTCCACTTATGCCTATTGTACCTCCTTGATATTGGGTAATTTTATGGGTGTCTTTTGTAGGACCAAAAACTTGACTACTCTGGTGGGTTTTGTGATAGTTTCCTAGTGGAAACTGCCATTTAGCTACTAGCACTATTATTTGTAGTATCATGTAGTCCAAATATATTTTTATTTTCATCTCAGCTATAGTAGCTTCTAACTCCATTCTTTCTAGCTCCTTAGCTAAATATTCCTTATCTTTTCTAGCTTGTTCCAGTTTGATATCAAATTGTGACATACTAGGAGGGGTAATTTATCCTTTCTTAGGCTCATTTATACTTACACCAACCATTTTATGCTTACCCTTATAAGATAAATCCTTGTTATTCTTATTGAGGTCTGCATTTTTCTCAATATCATATGGATGCAACTACCTCAAAACAGGTCCTTCTCCTTCAAATTCATCTTTCTTAGAATTTGATTTTTTATTAGCAGGTTTTTTCCTTAGGGCTCCAATATCACTGAATAAGTATTTATCAAACCTCTGAACTCTTCATTAAAACTTTTGTCCTGAAGATCATTATTCTTTGTCTTTTTCAGGAGTTCTCTCTCAACCAATAACTCATAAATTTGTTGTTGACACTTCTTTCTTGTGTTGTCTATTTATAACAACAACTCATGTTCTCTTTTTCTCAAATCCATCACTTCATCATGCAATTTATCAAAATCATAAGGAGAATTTTTAACAATAGAGTTTTCTGCTTGTTTGTCTAGAGTTTCTTGTGTAGGGAAATAACCTACATCAATCATTTCTCTATCCTGAAAGGGATCAAAAGATGGATTATCTACATAAGGGCCAACTGACCTTTGATTCTCAATACTTTCAAAGTATGATGAGACTTTCTCAGGGAAAGGGGTTGGAATTATCCATCAGGATACTTTGGGGGAGTTATGGTCAAACCCACCTCTCCTAGACCATTTTTTTCTACCAGGTGTATGAAGCTCTTCTCCTACGTACTCTTAGGATTATTCATATAATAGGAAATGGTATTTATTTGTCATCTCATTTTAAATCTAACAAGAACTTTCAAAAATTTCAATATTCTATACTAACACTAGAATGCATAGAGCTCAGAGTCACCACCCATAACAATGTGGGAAAATTTTCAAAAACTGATCAAGAAATGGAACAATAGAAAATAGTCACTGTGAACTTTAACCCCCTATTACTCAAATCCACTTCTCCCTAGCAGAGCCTCCATTTTTTTAGATATTTTTATTGCATAATCTAAATACAACACCAATGCTTGACTCTATGATTCCCAAATCTTGATTCAAACATGCAAGAGTCTAATTAAATAGGATCAAATCCTTCTTCACTTTGAGCTCCACAAACACAGTCAGGTCAACCTATTATGACTTACTACTTCTCAATAAATTAGAAAGTGGATTAATATCTCACAATGATTTGCTAATTCCTTTTATTACAAATTTTGATAACAAATCCTCCACATGCTAACAACTAATCTTATGCAGAGCTTTACAAGTCAGAAGATGCACTTGAAAAGAGAAAATACTAATGCAATAATGATTCTCATCCTTCTTCTCTTCGAGCTTCAAACTCAGGAAGGTGTACCTAATGATTCACTTCTTCAAGGAATCAAAAATAATGTCTGTATTCTTCAATACATATCATAAATATCTATGTTCTTCAACATAAAATAAAAGATTATGTAGAATTAAGATTGATGATGATAACTGCTTAACTAGTAGAGACCAGTGCCTAATCAAGGGAAAAGAGTCAAAGGAATATATATTCATAGAAACCTTTTAATGATAACACAATTAGAATCCAAATTAAATTCCTTAGAAATCATCTTCTCATTCCCATACCCATGTATCAAATTATTATGAAAATATTGAACCCTCTAAAACTACCCTTAAGAATTACCACTCCCTTGGAAGAAACTTAAGAAAAATCTCACAATTTACCTTGTAAACAATATATTGAAACTTTCCTTACAAACTCAATACACAAGAATTAAAATATAAACACACGAAGACATCAAAGACATGAAAAAGGAATCCCACTCTAATTTATTAAAATTTCTCCGTTTCAATACACTCACAATGACAAAATTCTAAAAATAGACAAAAAAATATGAAAACTTCTTTGCAGTTGTAAATTAACCATCCTTTACAATTACATTCAAATTGATACTTATAGTATACACTAGCCATCTTGGTATCCTAGAAGAAACATGATGCAACAAGCTTTGGATGTCTAGGAAAAACTAAAAGAACTAGAAGAGAAAAATAGTTACACTCTTTAGTTGGTAGAGGAGGGAAACTTGAGTAGCTCATTTGCAATCATTTTGAATCTTCTACAGTTGTCACCTTTGTCTGGAGATATTCAAGGTAACTTCTGAATGTTTTTATGAGAAGTAATGATTTCCAATATAGGCTAAAATACACTATTCTTTGTGATAATTACCCTCTCTCTACTCATTGATCAAGTGCCAAGTGTCATTCACTCTTCATCGATTGCCTCTAAGTGTATTGTTGTTTTCTTTTTCTTCTTGGGCTTGGTACTATTGTCCCATAGTGTAACCTCCTCCTATGTTGGCCATTTGAAGATTTTGATTCCCTACAACGGCTTTATTTATCTCTCCCACCTGGCATCAATGATAGCCCTTGTATCTGCAACAAACTTGACAAAGTTTGTTTCAGCTTTAAATATTTCATCTAGGGATTTATTAAACTTATCCATATCCAAAACATTTTCCTCTATTAGAAAAAAAAATTTCTCTTGCAACAATGTGTCAAATTATCCTCTCTATTCCTCAACACCTTACTTCATTATTTTCATTTCTGATTGGAGGGACGAATTTACTGAAATCAAGATGAAACATATTTAACCTTGTTTGAACTTGATTTGCCTTTCCTTTGAAAAAAGACAAGGGTTTTCCAATTTTCTCAATGATCTCTCCCACTTGGCATACTAACTTAAGAAGATCTTTCGTGTGGGGTTTTAGTGCCTCTAGCCTCTCAAATAAAGATCCCCTACAAGACCATACACTAAAAAATGGCTCCAAAGTTTCTATTGATTCCTTGACATCCTTTTCAATATTTGGCAACTTATGATAGGCATTATGGACTTCATCCAACTTTCCCTTTAGAAAATTTATTCTGTGTTGGAAAATATTTAGCAATGCAGAAAGGGAAACATCATTCCTATCCTTGTCAACTATCTCAGTTTCTTGAGCACGCTCTTCAGTGACACCAGAATGGACCACTTCAACTTCTTGTACTAAAGGAGGAAGAGCCTTGGAGGCCTCTTCCAAAATTTCCCTCAAATCTTCCACTTGTTCTTCTAATGCATGTATCATCATGAGGCCCTTCTCCCTTTCCTATTCCAAATTCATTGTTTAATCAAAGAACCTTCCATATCTGTATGATAGCTTCTATGTTTTGGCCTCATTCAAATGAGAAAAGAGGGTGACAGCTTTTGAGATCTCCAAATTTGAGGTGTTTTGGACTATCCAAATGATATTTTCCCCATCCATCTTCTCTTCTACATTGATCAAGGATAGATATTGTGTTCTTGGGGCCAAGGACCACATGGAAAGGGTTTTGGATCTAGGATCATAACCACAACCTCTTATCATTTCTCATATTTGAGTTTTAGAGGATAATTGAGCCTCTAGCTACCTCCTTATCTGATCTATGATAAAAGATGAGGCTAAGTCCTATCCTGGTACAATAAACATACCACTTTATCTTACCAATTATCTATCTTCCTTAGTTTGGATGGTATCAAAATTAGGGTTGTATGAATTCTAAACCCACAAGGCATCATCTCTTGGTGTAGCACCCTCTGTTATTTGCAATTGAGTTCCAACCTCTTGCTACTTTCTCCAAATGAGAAATTTCTTGAACTCGTCACTCTTGATAAAAGAATCATCACTAAGTATCTCTTCTTGTTATAGATTCCCTTCATATTTACATAATTGGAGGGGCAATTCAACCTCCTCCTTTGTCTCCTTTTATTTTTTCATTCCCTCTCTTATATTCTTTGTCAATTGGTGATGATAATGTCTATCACCAATAATGAGGGAAGTTATTCTATCTTTTTTCTTTCTTTGTGCCTCTAAATGAGAGGGTACTCCTTGTTTTGTTCTCTACTTCTTTCTTGGAGGCTCACTTGTTACCTATATATCAAGAGACTATGTTCTCTACTCAAAACAAGGTGGTTCCCTCATCCGAGGAGGGATATTCTTCTAATGAGCCCTTGCACTATCCTCTTCATACTCCAAGGATGAGTATTGTCTAGGCACCTTTTGCTTCTCTTCTATTTAAATTTCCAATTGATTGTATAAGGTGTCATACATATCGATCATCTGGGTAATCCTAGTAATGTAGGACACTCCCTGGAAGTAGCCTCCAAAGGGAATCTTTTCCTTTTTCATTTGTTTCTTCAAGTCCACCAGGTCCCAGTATTTTCGTACTTTCTGCTCAACTTTTTGTTCATCAAGAATATTCCTGATGACATCTTCCTCATCACACCCTTCATGCTCCTTGATGTTAGTGAAAATTGGGGTTAACAATTTATTAGCATTCTTAGTGAAACTCTCAGGGTCTACATACCTATATTGGGTCATGCTCATCTCACATTGTCCCAACCTTTTATTTATTCCCTCTAAATCCTTCTTCCCAAAAACAAAATCAGAGATCTGGAACTACCTTGGTGTGAAAGTACCCTTCCTATGAGGAGCCAAATGATCCTTATCTATCCATATTAGTTTTAAAATGAATTCCATTAGTGCAATCCCTTGGAGGAACATAATTTGGAAGCATGTGTTGGGGCTGAGGATACCCATAGAACCTGATTAATGTGTAGGTATTTTCTAGATAGAAGTTTCCCCAGTTATGATATCCAAGCCATTTATCAACATATTCACAAGGCCTTAGAAGCCTTAGAACCTTGATAGATAACCTGACTATATTTGTACCAAGAAAAGTTAAAATTGGAATCACAATTCAATTTTGGAATCCACAGAACTCATTCTCATTCAAGGTATAATTCCAAACCCTAATCCAAAACTACATAGGGTTTTGCTGGCCATTGATGTGTGTCCTTGGTCTCAAATTATGAGTCTCCATATCATTAATATTGTGGGATAGGATGAGGTGTATCAAAATAAAGTAATGCATAAAATGAGATTAGGTGCCCTTTTGAATACTTAAGAGACCCTCATGTATCTGGTCAATGATAAACTGAATGTAATCAAAATCAGTGTTTACATGGCAATTCTGGATGTCTAAAATGATCATTAAAAAATTTGCAAGCATTCTCTCAAGATCTCCATCAATTCCCAACACTCTGCACAACCCATATGATAGGTATTTCATGTAAAAATTTAGATCCTTGAATTAATAAGGTGCATTCTTAGCATCGGGTAATGGGGCTACATATTTTCCTGACCTAGGAATGTGATGAAGAATTAAGTTCTTAACTAGATTGATTTCTTTCTTATACTTTTCTCTTTACTTTCTCAAATTAATCTTTGTGAAGAAGGATTGTAAATACCAAAATATTTCATGAAATAAGCCCTATCTAAGGAAACTAGGGTTGTTTTATTCTTCTTCCCGATGGTCTTTGAAACATGATCATACCTCCTAGCCAATTCTGATGGTAAGTCAACATTTATGAAAACATATAGAACTATCAATTTGGTCAGACCTAATGTCCAAGGATTAAAAATAGGGGTTTGTCTAGTTCTATTACTCTAAAAGTAATTGAATAAATGATAGCCAAAATATCCTTGGGTAATAGGGTCACTATACCGAGACATGTAATCAGAGAAGAATTCATCACTAACCTTTTTATTTTGATTTGATCCTACAGAAATGTTATGAATTATTCTGAATAGTTTCTCTTCACCTTCTATTCCTTCTGTTGGTTGTATTCTAGGTTTTGGCTTCTTTCCCTCAACTTTGTGGTTTTCCCTCTCCAAGTTTTCATGTTTTCAAGTCTAAACCTATAAAAATATTCAAAAGGCTTGAAACCCTAGCTCTTATTTAGTGTTCAAATTTGAAGAGAAACCCTAAGGTGTTGTTCGCTTAAGTTTCTTAGCTACCTTTTTGCCTCACTTAAGTCATGTGTTGCATTCTAATCGCTTAGTCGCACAAATTAAAAAGCATATTCCTTTTTTCTCTTAGACTTTGCAATTAGCCTTTGTCGCGTAGTCTTGTGCAACATAAGAATATTCCTTTATCATTACCAGACTTCATGATTTGCTTTGTGTCACATAATCACAGAATCGTTAAACAGGCCAGCAATATATCAAGGGGCCCACAGACAGGTCGGGAGGTCACAAGAAATTTTCAATAGTTAAGGGTTTATTATGAGACATTGTGATTTCTTTGTGTCGTGCAATCGCTAAATAAGTCTAAGGTGAAGTGTGATGCAAAAGCTTTAGTCGTGCAGTCTCCAGAAAAGATGCCAATTAAGTTAAAACTTCTAAGACCTTGCGACTAACCTTTTACGGTTTGGGATAAAGCACAATTGGGTTATCGCCAGATAACTCTACTTTCAAATCATGACAAGATATGTGTCAAGAGGTAAGTGGACTTCAAAGAATGATCACTTAAAGGTGAAATTTTATTCAGCGACTACGAGAATAACTAGGAGTTTCTGTTGGCCGCAAGGTCTCGAAAGATTTTCAAGGTATAAGTAGTTACTTGGCGATTAAGTGATAGCCGTCAGATAAATTCATTGAAAGATCCTACAGTATTCACCAACTCTAAGAATAAAAGAGCCTAAGGAGAAAAGTCCTTGTGACTCAGTGGCTAAGGGTATGTCACGTGGTCATCAGATAAATTAAAGGGAAACATACCTTGTCGCATTGTCTCAAGAAATTTTGGGACTTAGCATTTTCATTTCGTGATCGGGCGACTAAGGGCAGTCACACAGTCTGGCAAAGGAAAGATAACATTTGGTGACTAAGAGATAACTACAAAAGTTAACACTAGCAGTTAGTCGCATAGTCTCAGAAAACAATGTGGGTTAGTGATAACCATTGGCAACTTTGATTTCCTCATTATCGCGTGATCGCCAAATGGTGACTATGGTTAGCAAAAGTAAAGGAAGTTGTGTAGTCACCATGTCTCCAGAGAAATTACAGGTTAAGGATTGGGGTCAGCGATAGAGAAAATAAGTGCAGTCGCGTGGTTGCTTGATACCAAATTTTGTGAAAAGGTGGCAGTATCAAATATGTCAGTATGAATCATTCATTGACCAATCAGATTCTTAAAATTTGATTACTGTGCAGAAAAGGGTAGCTGAGATGTATGATAGTTGGAAAATCCAAGGATGACATGTGAGCTCATTTTAATTTTATAAGGTTTTGCTGACGATTCAATTTAATGAATTTGATTTTCCTGTCACGCTCAAGAAACTACGGCTAGGTTTTCAATCATATTCGCAGAATGTGGAATTAAAGACAGAATTGATGTTCTGAAAATCATGAGCTATGTACTTCAAATGGTTACTATAACGATTTGATGGCTTATTCATTTGCATTCACTTTTCTTTCAGAATTCCAAAACTTGAAGAGCTAAGTTGTCTGACAGAGTGAAAATTTAGAGAATTGTAGGGTTTTCTTTTGTTTTAAGCTCATTGTTTCCAAAGAATTGTGCATAGGGTAGTCCGTGAATCTTAGTTATAGATTTGTTTCAATATCGCTAAAGAAAAGGAAATTCAAGCACTGTAAACATGAGTAGAGCGGTCAGTGTATCCTCAACCAGTGGTGAAAGTGAGAAGGTGCAAGACGAGGCCAAGGGAAAAGTAAATTATTCAGATGAATTCCTCAGACTGCTTCCTGGTTCAACTCAGAACAAAAGAGAAAATGCAAATGTGCTCATTGATGATTATTGAGATGTTCAAGATGTTGTTACTATAGGAACAAAAGTTTTTTCTCTTTTCAATTATTTTTATAAGAACTCTGATAAGGCTATTCTAGTGTCAAACCCTTGGACCTATGGTTTAGCCAGATTAATTGTTCCTGATGTCTTCGTAGATGTAGACTTGTTCCTAGACCTGGCCAGTCATTATGATGTTTTTTCCAAGACAATCAAAAGGAATGATGGCACT
>MU223161.1:1511296-1544718 GCA_018584345.1 Thuja plicata
CTGTGTATGCTTTTTTATGCTTAAGATTGTAAGGCACTCTGAAGCATTTTGGTTACAAGGTGACTATCTAATTACTTGCAAGTTTCTTTCATGCAAAGAACTAAGTTTTGTGAGTGGTTTTAGGAAGTGTACCATTATTTAAGGATTTGATACAATATTTTAGAGGTAATCAGATAATTTGTAAGGCAACTTATCCTAATTGTATGTAGGTTGTAAGGCAGCTTATAGTGTTTTGTTTATGTGAGACTTGAAGCTTTTGACTTTGTAACCCAAAGGATAGGCACTGATCTAGGCCTGGGTATGATAATCTATCATCATCTAAGTTTTCAAAACATTCAAAATTATTCCAAACACACTTGTCACTAAAATATATGAGCTAAACGCATAAGGGACTTAGGTCAGTAGGACAATGTCCACTTTGTTGATTCTTTAGAGAGTGAATCATTAGTTTATCCCTCCTAAAGACAAAAGGAAGAAGGATGCAAATCCTTGACTCATTGGTTTATGTTCTCAAAACCATAGCCTGGCTTATAGTACTCTGTTTTAAGTTAGTCATTGCAATCTCTAAAGTGTTCTATAAGTTGTTACAGTGAGGTTTCTGGTTCATAACCAATGAATGAAACAATCCACCAAATACATAGACTAAAATATCTGTAATCTTTAAAAGGTAAAACCTACCTGAGTCTATGGAGCTCAAAAATGAAGAAGGATATTATCCAATCCTTATAAATTAGCCTTTCTCTTGCCTAAAAGAGATTGCATTCAAGTATACAAGGTATACTGTCATCATTAGGTAAGTGTTGCAACAAAAAGAGCTAACACCTTCCTTGTATCCTTTCTTCCTTCACTAGCTGAGGATTTACTAGATTCCAATTGAATCATATTTTTTGTTCTTTCAATTTTCTCTCTCTAAACAAGCTCTTCCTCACAACTCTCTGAAGATTCTGAATTTTCCGCTCTACTCTTCTGAAAATTATGATAAGAAGAATATACAAGTGTTGATTTTATACATCATTGAAAAATTAATTCAACAATCTAGTTGAGATCTCAGAATGTCATTGTTCAAACACATCAGCATTCACTCTGCATGTATCAAGTTCAATTTTGTGCTAGTCATGGCATATGAAGTTGATAGGTAATTGAATTTTAAAAGAGCGTTGGAAAAAGCCATGATTATTTTATCTTTTAAAACATTAGAAAATCCTAAAACACCTAGACAAGAGTTGATTGGCTTGATTTTATCACTTTTTGATAGTTGAGAAAAGTACTGTACTTTGTCAGTGTCTCCTATCTTTGTCAACTCTAGTAATTCATTCCATTTTTTGGAAATTACAGGACAACAAGTTTTCAGCATCTCACTATGCTCTTCTTGACTATGGTTTACATGAAGATTCAGAGATAAGGATTTATGCAAGTCACTGGATGCTCCCTTTTGTTAGGATTTTTTCTTGCTGAACCTTCAACAAATACTTGATTAACTCTATGATTCCCAATGTTTGAATATACTGACTCATGGAAGAGAAAACACTAATTGATGATGGTTTATGATAATATTTGGGGAAACTATTATCACCTCCTTCTTTTTAGGTTCCACAACACCCAGGCAAGTATTACCTATATATATAATTGTTGTCTCACAGTATTAGTAAATGTGGATACTAATTTGCTGCTTGTTTATTGTGTTATCTTATAAATTACTCTGCATGAAACTGAAAACAACTTAACACAGAGTTTAACAATGAAAACTATTGAAAGAATAACACAAAATACAAGTGTTTTAAGTATATTCATCCTTCTTCCTTTTGATATTAGGAGGGGTAACCTAACTATCCTATCTTCAAAGAATCAACAAACTGAACTGTATCCAATGAACACAATCACTTGAATGGAATTATCAGTTTTGTATTGTGTATTATTAAGTAAATTGAAAGTATTGGATTATGAATCAATTACTTAGCAAATAAGAACTAGTACCTAATCATTGGGCTATGAGTCAATATCTTGTAAGAATCCACAGTGAGGTGATCAATATAACACTTGAAACAAAGATAGAATACCTTGTAGACTATCCTCTTCCTACAATTTTATCATCCAATCCTTAAAATTATGCTATGTTCTATGGGTTACTTGAAACCTTTTAATCATTCCTTGAAGGAAATTACAAGTAAGTGCATGACCACCTTGTGATCAATATGCTTAAATGCCTTACAGATAAACATACAAGAACAATAACAAAAATGAAAAGAGACAATTTAGATGCAGAAAAGAGGTTGCAAGATAATTACATTAATATCTAAAAAGCTTCAATTACATTCAGATAGACAAATGGAATAAAGGTTCAGACATAAATTTTAGTCTGCCTTGTAATTCTATTAATCTTCCAACTCTATCTTAAAAGGTTACAAATACATATATATAGGTCACAAATAATCTTGGAATCCTTAAGAGAAGGATGCAACAAGCTTTGAATGATTTGAATACCTAACCCTAAAAACAAGGAAAAGACAAAAGACAAAAAGACTCCAAGCGGTGGGAAGGCAAAACTAGAGAATAAAATCTTATTTGAACTTTGTCTTCTTGTAGATGTCAGCATCTTTGTCTTTTGTGTGTTCTACTTAGGTGCAAGGTGTCCTTTATTCTTCATCCATGATATCTAAATCCACTGTCATTGGCTTCTTCTTCTTGGGCTTTGTCAAAATGTCCCATGTAGTCACATTCTCCTTCTTTGGCCACTCAAAATTCTAAATATTTTCCAATTGTGTTTTTTTCCTCTCCCACCTAGCATCTGTTATGATTTTAATATCTGATATGAATTTATTGTAGTCTATTTCAGCCTTAATTGCCTCATCCAAAATTACATTGAACCTTTCCATGTCCAATTCTCCTTATCAGAAACATAAATGTCTTTGTTGGGGAGTACACTGTCAAACTCTGATATCCATAACCCTAATGGTTTTATTTGATCATCCTCTACTCTGATTGGGGGAATAAATCTACTAAATCTATCCCAAAAATATTCAATTTAGCATCAATTTGATTGGCTTTACCCTTGAAAAAGGATAAAGTGGCTCTAATCTGCTCTATCTCTATACCAACCATAATTACTATTTCTGGCACATCTGATCTCAATGGTTGTACTGATGCTAATCTTTCAAAAAGAGATGTTCTACCAAACCAAGTTGCATAATAAGGATCCAAAATTGTCAAAAAGCTTTCCACCTCAAATTGTAACCCAGGTAATCTATTATAAGCCCCATATACTAAATCTATCTTGTCATTGATGACATCAATTCTGTGCTACAAAATTGAAGTCAGATACTCCAAAACATCATTATTAGGCTTTGTAATCTCTAGCTCTATTCCAACAAGTATCTCCCCTACATCCTTTGTTTGGACTTCCATGTGCTTAACCTCCTTAGGCTCAATAATGGTAGGCTCTGTTATTTCCATCAATTTTCTAGTAAGCTCATCTATGAGCTTAGCTTATTCTTTGATCTTTATTAAAGCCAACTCTCTGTCTCTAACAATATCACTAGTATCACTAGTGAGCTTTTTTAATTTATCTAACAATTGAGTTGTCTTTGCCTCATTTAGGTGAGCAAAATGAGCCATCACTTGGGCTATCTCCAAGTCCCCTATGTTATCAAGTGTACATATGATTTTTTTTTCCACCATCTTCTCCTGAATGTTGAGAATAGATGGCTTTTGATCTTTGGTAGCTAAGCTCCACATTGCAAGTGCTTGGGATTTGGGGTTATAACCAAACCCTCTTATCATGTTTCCAACCTAAATTTCTGATGAAAATTTAATGTTAGGTTTTCTTCTAATCAGATCTATAATAAAGGCTGAGGATAAGTCCCAGCCTTCCACAAGTAGCATACCACTGGGCTTAACCATTTCTCTAGCTTGCTCTGGTGTTATTTCCTCAGATTCAGAATCATACTCCTGTAATGTTTGCAAGGCTTCTTCAGTAATTAGATCACCTCCTACCATTTGCAACTGCTTCCCAACTTGGTACTTCTTACTCCAAATAAGGAAATCCTTGAATTCCCTTGTCTTTATGAAATTGTCATTTTTGAGGAATTCCTCCTGATGCAATAATCTCTATTGATGATCATAGGGCCTATTCCCAGTTATTGGGGCTCCAATCCTATAAGTTCTCCTTTTCTTAGAAGGCTCCCCTTCTTCTATCTTTTGTTATTTAAGTGGGGGCTCATCTGTCACTTCTTTTTCTGTGACCTCTTTTAGGTCAATGATATTTTCACCCTCATCTGGCTAAGCATATGCAATTGCTTGATATTCTAGATGGGAAGTAGGTGAAGGGTAACCCTGGTCACTTTAATCATCATATTTAGATTCTGAGTGATCTTTGTGACCTTTCTTTGGTACCACTAGTGCATCTTCTAACTGATTTCACAAAAGAGTGTGGTTTTCAATCATTCCATCTA
Organism: Thuja plicata; assembly: GCA_018584345.1. Taxonomy (NCBI): domain Eukaryota; kingdom Viridiplantae; phylum Streptophyta; class Pinopsida; order Cupressales; family Cupressaceae; genus Thuja; species Thuja plicata. The sequence goes on from MU223161.1 coordinate 1,515,745, forward strand.
GCGTTTTGAGATAAGGCATGTTAGGGTAGAAACCTCGAAAACTTATTCCCTTTCTCCACACCTGTCTCTCCAAATCCATAAGTTCATTGAATTTAGTTTCTCTCTTATGCACCTCATCATCCTCTAAGATGTTTCTGATTAAATCCTCTTCCATACATTCTTCATGTCCCTTTGTGTAAGGGATGGTGGGTGTAAGCAACTTCTTTGCACTTAGAATGAATCCCTCTATATCAATGTGTCTGTGTAGGGCCACATTCATTTTGTAGTGATTCAACTAGGCATTCACTTGGTCTAGGGCTCTTTTTCCAACCAAAAATTTGTAAACTCTCAATTGCATAGGGGTGAAAGTACCCTTTCTATGTGAAGCAAGGTGCTCCTTGTCTGGTAAAATGAGCTTCCTAATGAACTCCATTATAGCTATCCTCAGTGGTACATGATATGGAAAAATATGTGGAGGGTAGGGGCAACCATGAACCCTCATAATTGTGAAATTCCTTTCATAGTAGAAATCACCCCAATTATGATCTCCTGACCATTTGTCCAAATACTGACAGGGCCTCAACAACTGAATTACCCTAATGGGAAATCTAGGCTTATCAACTCCTAAATACTTAAGCAATGGATAAATTATCCAATTCTCAAAGGCACAAAAATCCTATTCTCTAGATGTGTAATTCCATACTCTGATCGAGAATTGAATAGAGTTGGTCTGATTATGATGAACCTCTGTTGCTGTAGAGATTGGCAATCCAAAAATGGGAAGTTGTAATAAAGGATCATATGCATAAGAATTGAATAATGCAAGAACCTTGGGTGATTCTTCTTAGCTTGTATATCAATAAATCCCTGGTGCATTTGATCAATAATATATTGAATCTAATCATAATTTGAAGTGGTGTGAAGATTCTGCATATCTAACACCATCATCAAGATGTCTGAAGTGATCCTTTCTACTCTAGAATCTTTTCCAAGCACTCTACATAGTGCATATGTGATGTATTTAATGTATAAATTTAGGTCCTTATAGAAGTATGGGGTTGCTCCTGCCATGGGGGTTACATAGGCCTTCATTTTCTTAGGGACATGATGATCCCTGATCAACTTAGCAACAATACCATACCCCCTAGTATATATATTCTCCAAGCTCCTCAAATTTATCTCAATGGCCATTGGGTAATACACATTTAAGGCTTTCATAAAAGTATTTCTATCCAGAGTGAGTAGAGGCTTCCCATCATCCCTCTTAATAGTTTTTATCAAAGGGTCATATCTACTGGCCAGTTCTAATATAAAATCTACGTCAACAAAGACATCAGGGACTAATAATCTAGCCAAACCATAGGTCCAAGGGTTCAAGATAGGCATGGGTCCATCACTATTTTAAAAAAATTAGTTGAAAAGTGAATACCTTGACGACCCTAGTGTTTTTGCATGTCTAAAAAATGACATATCATCAATCAAAACATCTGCACTAACCTTTCAATTCTGACTAGAACTGAGAAGCAGAGTGAGGAATTCATTTGAGTAGATTCTTTTCCCTTTTGAATCATCTTCAACATCCTCGCTTCTCCCACTAGTAGATGCCATACTTTGGGCTTGGCTCATACATATATTATGTTCTGATCACAACCCTAGATATCGATATTGAAACAAATAATATCAAACCTTCACCACAATTATAAATTATCTTTGAATTTTGTAGCTCTAAGATTTGGAACACTGTCAACTGCAACCTTTATTGAATTCTAAATCAAGAAATCACTTTCAGAATCATTTGTTACTAGAAATATCAATTTCTCTCAAAAACACTAAAACTCGATAAAATCTTCACTCCGAGAAATAAAATCTTTTTAAAAATGAAATGATAACAAACAAGTATACTTATAATTGCTAATTGAATGTGGATTGTCACTTCTGGCTGGTAATTCCATCACTTCACCATGAACTTCACATACTGTGACATCAATTTCTGGTATCATTTGTGGCATTCAAACTATAAGATAATCAATTCCTGATTAGTGATTTCATGTAAAAACCCTTATAAAATTCAAAATATAACCAAAATCAAATCTGATTGGCTACATTAACTCATACTACGGCTATTTTTCAATCTATCATAATCCTTAATATCTGATTGGTTAACAACTATTCATAATGGCACCACTGAAAAATCCACTTTTAACTCTGATTCATTTCTAGCGACTCGATGACTGAGTAATCTCCATGTCACTTAATATTTTGACTAACTAAAGTTTCTTTAGGAGACTCAGTGACTATCATTAGATTAACTCTTTGATCCATGGTTGTCACAATGTCTCATGATATAATAACTTAACCTTTCATCTTATGGAGACCTCACGACAAAGCACTTTTCTTAACTATCTTTTACCTTTGGCTATATCTTGAGACTTAGCAACTGTGATATCTCTATGTCACTGGATAAATTTCTAACTCTTGTTCAATCAAGTGACCCCATGACTAAACACATAAGTCTCTTAATCACTTGATCATGTCTAAATTTTCAACTTTATTAGGCAACCTCACGACCACCGTTAGATCTTTCTTCATCGGATGGTTGTCGCTGTGTCTCTTAATATTCAACTTAACTCGCCATCTCTCATGAGACTACATGACAACACCTTTACTTAACTCATATCAAAACCCTCAATTTATCTAGAGACCTGGCGACTATTGTTTCTCCATGTCGCTTAATAATTTCTAAACCATAGTTATAATCATGAGACTTCCCAACAACACTGTTTGTTTCAACTTATGAAGTTAACACATAGCCCCGGGTTACATTAAGAGACAACGTGACTGAGTAAACTCAGAGTCACCAAATGAAATAGCTAACCCCACTTTTATCAATAGACAAAGTGACTATCGTTGGATCTTTTCTGAGATAAACAGTCTGCGTTAAGTCTCATATCCATTTTGGCATATTCTGTTTCATTAAGAGACAACGTGACCAAAGCTTTCTGCTAAGTCTCGAGACCATAAGGAATATTCTATTTTAATAATGACACTCTATGAAAAGGTAATAAGCACATGTAAATAAGTTCTAACTTAAAATATGAAAAAGGTAATGCAGAAATAGAATTTGGACTGAGCATTTAGGATTTTTTTGCATTTCTGGACAAATTTAACCTTTTTCTTAGGGTTTTTGACATTTTGAACTAGGTTTTGGACAAAAACACCAATTTCAGATATATGTAAATGGTTTCAACCATAGATCTTTACCTTCTGAGCATAGGGGTATCAGAGACTTCAAAATTTTTAGGGCAAAAAAAAACAAATACAAAGAATACAACCAACAATGGCTCTATCTAAGGATGGCTAAACACAGTTTATGGAAAATAATCTCTAAATGTTTGGTTGCAGACCTTTTCAAAAAAAAAAATGACACTAAATAACCTATTGCTTAAAGAGAAACACACAACAAAAGGGAAAACAAAACTATATATAATATGATATAGACTTTTGTACATTAACTTTCATTTTTTCAACTGAAGAAAGGCTTCAGAAATTTCCCATGCACTGGAAACTCATATTATTCATCATTGATCTTCTTCAGAATATAGGAATCCTTGCCAAAACTCTGAGAAATAAAAAAGGACCAAGCCATAAAGATTCAAACTTTTAATTCTTACCTTTGTCTTCTGACTTTACATTCCATTGAAGAACTAGGTCACCTGGTTGGAATTTTCTCTCAGTAGCCCTTCTGTCAAACAAATATTTCATTTTTTATTGCAACTTTATATTTTCTTTCTATCCTTCTCTTCTGATTTTATCAAGTTCATTCAACTGTAATATTTTGTCCTTAATTGGATCTAAAACTTCTATCTCATCTTCTTGTATGAACTTGTATACATGTAATAGATTATTTACAGGAATTCTAGCCTGCAGACCATATATTAACTCAAATGGTGACCTACTAGTAGCCTTCTTAATTGTTATTCTATCATCCCACAGGGATAATCTCAATTTTATATGCTAGGCTCTCTTACTCTTTTCTAAGGTCCTCTTAAAAATTTTCAGAATAATTTTGTTACTAGATTTTGCCTGGCCGTTTTCTTGTGGATGATATGGAGATGAATAAGACATTATAATCCCATATTCATTGCAAAATTCCTTGATCTCATCAGATCTGAAACACCTGGCATTATCCATGACTAATTTGGTTGGGACACCAAACCTAGTTAAAATATTCTCCATCAAAAACTCAGTAACTATCTTACTTGTTTCTTTTTTAGTGGGGATAGCTTCTATCCATTTAGTAAAATAATTAGTAGCCTCTAATATCCAACTATTCCCTCCACTAGACTTTTCTGAAAATTCTCCAATAAATTCAATACCCCACATGGAAAAAGGTGCCTTAGTACTTACAGGATTTAACAATAGGGCACCTGAGAATTTTAACTTGTTTGAGAATCTTTGACAAGGCTCACACTTGCGGACAAATGCATGGGTATCTCTAAAAATACTAGGCCAATAATACCCTGCCCTTAAAATCTTATGAGCAGTAGTTTTTGCAGAAAAATGCCCACCATATATCCCAGCATGCATTTCATTTAATACTTTGTGAGCTTGATATTTATCCAAACATAACAGTAGCACACCATTCTTATCCTTCAAAAATAGGTCTCCTTGAATCAAGGTGTACTTATGGGCTTGCAGTTTCAGACTTCTCTTTTGATTTTCTGACATATTTTTTGGATACTTGGTATTCTTCAAAAAATACACAATATCAGTATAAAATAGTTGTCTTTCTATACTTGTGACTATTTGATCTTGTGTCTCTGTATCAATTTACTGGTACCAAATCCAAGTTATCTTCTGTCATGAGTTTGGCTAAACCCTGACCTCTTATTAGCTTTGTAATGTGGATTTCAAGATTAAATTCTTGTATTCTATTTATCCACTTACACCTCTTACCAGTGACTTCTGACTGAGCAAGGATATCTTTTACCACTGAGTGTGGAACATATGCTTGCACTTTTTCATAGACTAAATATGGTCTAAAATATTTCACAGCCTTTACTAGAGCATATTCTTGTTTCTCCATCATTTCATAATTTAGCTCTGTTGATTGGAGAGATTTACTATAAAAATCTATTGGATTCTCAAATCCTTCTTCATCTTTTTGTAGCAAAAAAACAACAATTGTATGATAAGATGCAAATAAAAACAAAGAAAAGGGCTTACTATAATCAGGTGATTTCAGAATAGGAGCCTCTTGCACTGCCTTTTTTATTTTCTCAAATGCTATTTGAGTTTCTTCATTCAAATTAAATTTTGCATCTTTTTTTAGCAACTTTATAAAAGGTTTAACAATTTCTGCAAAGTTTTCTATAAATCTTCTGACAAAATTTATCTTTCCTAGGAAAGATTGAACACCCTTTAAATTTTTTGGAGCAATGACCTTTTGGATTGCTTCTATTCTTTCTAGGTCTATTCTTACTCCATATTTAGACACTATGTGTCCCCATAACTTTCCTTCTTGTACTGCAAAGTGACATTTTTTAGGATTCAATGACACACCATATTCCAAAGCTTTACTAAAAATTTTACTTAGGTGTTCACAATGATCCTCAGCTCTTTTAGAGTATGCAGTTAGATCATCTTGATAAACAACCATGAATAAATCAATAAATTCTTTAAAAGCAACATCCATGGCCCTTTGAAAAGTTGCTCCTATATTTATCAATCCAAATGGCATTCTGATATAGACATATGTTCCCCAAGGAGTGGTAAATGCAGTCTTAACTACTCTAATTCTTTTACTAAAACTTGGTTGTAGCCTGAGAAACCATCCATCATTGATAGTAGCTCACAACCAGTCACTTTGTGTAACATTGCCTCCATGTTAGGTAAGGAATAATTATCTTTTAGTGAGGCAATATTTAGATTTCTGAAATCCACACATAGTTTGGTGTCACCATTCTTTTTTCAAACTGATACTGAGACCCATGTCGAGTGTCTAATAGGCTAGATAATCCCAGCATCTTTTAACTTCATCAATTCTTGTTTCATCTTAGGGGCCAGCAAAGGGTTAATAGGTCTTTGTTTTTGCCTAAATGGTTTTACTTCTGATTTTAGTGGAATCTCATGTTTGAAAAGGTCTTCCCTATAAGCCTTTAGGTCTTCATATGACCATGCAAAAACATGCTTATATTTTCTTAATAACTTAATCAAATTTGTTCTGATATGGGAATCTAAACCTTTTCCAATGTAAACAACTTGAAGACTGGTTTCTGATCCTAAAATAATTTCTTCTAAGTCCTCAACCTTAGCATTGCTTATTTTTGTTGAATGATCATTCTAACTACTGAAAAATGCTTCAAGTTCAACCAGACCCCTAGGAATCTGATTGGAACTCAACTGGACAACCTCATTTCCCAAAACATAGTCTTTACCAACATTATTTTCCAGCAAAGTATTGCAATATATATATTGATTCTCATAATGGTCTAGACACTGAATGAATCTCAAAATGTCTTGGTCATACTGAAAATCTTTCTAGTTGTATATATTATCTGGGAGAACTGGTCTTGTCTTAACTTCAAGGATTGATACCCCATGTAAGGTCTGATTATCAGTTTTCAAAGCAACATTCGCTAAGAAATCTGCCATTATATTCTTAGACCTTTCTATCCAACTTATATCAAAGGCATCAAACATCTCTATTTGATCCCAAATAGCATATTTATACATTTTTAATCTATCATTTTTCACTGCATATTTGGATCTTATTTGGGCTACTACTAATTTAGAATCACCATAAACCTTTAAACATTTGATTCCATGTTTGATGGCAATTTCTAGCCCTAAATATAAAGCCTCATACTCTGCAGTATTATTTGTACACTGGAAGGCTAACAAAAAGGAATATTTAAAAGTTGTACCTAATGAAGATACCAGTAATACACCATCTCATGATCCTTCTTTCAAGCAAGCTCCATCAAAATACATTTTCCACAATCCATCACCTTGTACAATCAACTCTTTAACCTGAGGATCAATATTTTCATTATGATGATGATGGTCACTCCTCCGTATTTTGAAATTCTCCATATCCACATCAACACAATAATTAATGTTAGTGTCTTCATACCATTCTATTATGTGAGGAGTCCTACCCTCTCTTAACACTTTAACATTATTTCTAGCAATGTTAAAAGTAGCATATGATAAATCATTTTTATGCTACCCCCCATTGAAGCACTCCACTTTCTTGACAGTAGCATGCCATAGTGTGGTGGTATGTCAACAACAAGAACATTCATAGTTAACACCACATCAAGACATATTTCTAATTTGTAAGGCATGGCCTCAATGGTACCAATGACAGGGAATTATTTAGAATCCATTGCTTGACATCTCTCATGAGGAGTGTCCACCTGTAATGCCATAGACCTCCTAATTTCTATTGGCATAACAGTGTTTGATGCTCCTGAATCAATCATACACTTTTATAGCATCCTTACATTAATTACTAGTGTAAGAAAAAATGGGTCAACAACCTTAGGAGAAGAAGTTGTGTTTAAGAAAATTTGAGGAATCTCAGAGGTTAAGATTTCAACTTCCTTCCCTTTGTTAATTGGTTTCTTCTCAACATTTTCTGGATTTTGAACTTTCATTGTAGGCACACTGTTTAATAATGACAGAACCTTTTCTTTGTGTTCCTTGATTCTCATCATTTATAAAAATGGCACCTTCATAGTCGTTTGAGATAAATAGTGACCCATGTCTACTGGAGTATATTTTACATCTAAGGATTTTAATTTTTCAGAAATAATATTATTTTCCTCAATTTGTATGTTCAGAGTTGGTTCTTCTTTTTTGGATTTTTTTGTTTTCTACCTTAAGAGTAGAAGTACTTATTTCTTGTATCTTTTCTTTCCCTTCATGTACAACAATAGGCTCTATGGCTTTAGTTATAAACTTGACCTTAGGTTTATTTACATTTTCCCCAGGTCCTTCTTTCTTTTGTTTATACTTAGTGTCTATTTTATTTTCTTTTATAAATATACCAGATGGTTGACTACCAGTACTACCAACTACTCTATTTCTTAGGTGATAATTACTTCTAGCTTTGTTCACTAAAACTACAGTAATTCTATCTGTTTCTTCATCTAAAATGTTTATGATCAATGGAATATATTGATTGTTTTGTGCATAACATCTTATGTGGTCATCAATTTCTTCTACATCACTATCTCATAAAATTTGTTGATGTTGGAATTATGTTGAGATTATGTACTCAGAGGGGAGGGGTGAATCAGTACCTATAAAACTTTTCTTGGTTAGCCCATTAACCCTTAGTCATCATTTTTTAATTTATCTTATCTAACTGTTCATCTTTCTTTATGCATATGAAATCATATCATATATTCTTTTGATATGTAACAATAATAGAAACATTCATGAATTTAGTTAACACATGACACAAGATATGATATCACAGAAAAATCCTGTTAAGGAAGTAAAAACTACAGTGGGGATTGTTACCCGCAAAACTTCACTATCTGTAGATAAGAAGGGCCGGTTAAGGCTTACAATTTGGTCACTTTTGATGACCTACCTTGTTAGGAGTATTACAATGGAGACCTTTTAAGATCTACTTCATTTGAATATTTAGCAAAACTATTAAGTGTGCACTTTGTTAAGAGATTTAGAGAGAACAGTTAAGTCCACCTTCTACAAAAGGATTTTAGATGTGATGCACTTGTTAGAATGCAACTACATAAGTCTTTGATCTGATGATATATGAAATATTCAATTGCTAAAAATAGATCCTATAAAGCTTCATACATATTAGTAATCATCCTTTCATGATTGAATAATACCTTTATCTGCTCATCGGTAGCCTATGTGTTCTCAATAACTGATGCATTCTATTTATGATCTTTGCATGAATTCTGCCTTCTTCTCCTTAGATGCTCTTCATGGCTATCAATAGTAATGAATTCATGTACTCACAATTGAGTATGAACACCTATTTATACTAGTTTAGGTTCAATTCTTGATTCATGCATCGTAAGTTAACTCTAGATCCAAGGTTTACAACTTGACCTTGATCTTTAGTTAGATATGATTTAGATCCGTTAGGATGCTTTAAAGCATTCACATAAAGCTTGCATAACCATCAAATATTATTTAAAACAAAATAAAACTCTATAAATAGAATTACATTGCTTTATCCATCATGTAAAAATTAGATCCACAATTTGCGGGTTCTCTATGTGTCTGTCGATTCTGACAGTCAGTGTTCTTGGTTTTCGGTGTTCCTTTCTTGAACTTGTCATCGGGTATGCCTTTTCTGATCTTGTCAGGTTAGTTATGAAAAACTTTGTCACCGGTGATGCTTGTGATCGTCGGTGATGCTTGTGGTCGCTGATGATGCTTGTCACTTTTATACTTAGCATTTTTCTCAAAATCTTTGTTTTGTCGGGTATGCTTTCATTTCACCGGTACTACTTGTGGTTCACCGATAATGCATGTTGTCTTTTGGTAATGCTTTTTGTCTATGTTTTTCACTAAGTATACTAATGGAAAAATAATGTCATCAGTTGATAACTAACTTCTACATTTCCTTGTGAACTATATGAATCATGATTTTCATTTTCATTATCTGAGTTTGTATCATGACATGAATATGCATTTTTCATATTATAATCACATTGTTCAATTTCATCATTTCCTTGTTCTTCATTTAATCTCAAATCTAATGAAACAATGAAAAAATTAGGGTTATCTGGGGCTTCACAAGCCTCACACCAGAAGTCATCATTACACAAATGGACAACATTTTTATGCAAAGGGTCTGGAGTTCTGTTATCAGTTTTTTCCTTTTTAGGTTGAGCAATAGGTTTCCCATCCTTGAACTGGGTTCCATAAGGATGATTTTTCATTCTATTCTAAGGATTATAAGTATTATTGTAGGAAGGCCTAATATTTTAAGGAGCCCTATACTCTTTGTATTCTAGTTCCTTTAGGTTACTCCTACTAAACCTTGAATCATCTCTCCTATTTAGTTTACCAGATACCCTTCTGTTCATTTCAATATTTACTCCTATCTTGTAGGCATCAATGAGAGTTCTAAGATTTTTATCCCTAAGAGCATAACCCATTTTAGAATCAAATGCATTTAAACAGGTTTCTAAACATACCTCTTCATCCAGCCTTATCTTCTGAAACAACTTATGCATAGCCCTTTGAAATCTAGTATTGAACTCAGTGACCTCTTCATTATAGTCCTTTTTATGTTATTGAACTCATTCAGTAAGAACCCTTTGTTTGTCTTATCACCATATTGGTCCTTAAACAACTCAATTAACTCATCCATAGAAGCAAAAGAGCCATTAGAAAGACCTCTAAACCATTCTCTAGCATCTTCCACTAGAGACTGAACAAAAAGCTTCATTAACACATCTTCATGAGTTATAATTCAAATCATCAACAAAGTCAATGAACTTTCTTAAATGTAATTCACAAGAGATAACATTATTACCTGCAAACATTGGGAGCTTTTCTCCAATATCACCTACATCTCTTGGAAATGCATTTGGGTATCCAGGGATACCAATAAAATTAAATTTATTATACCTTTTAGGATGAAATGGTTTTCTTTGGAAGTTATCAAGCTCTTTAAAGGTAGTAGCCTTTTCTTTAGAAGATGTTGTGTTCTCATTTCCAACATAAGAATATTTGGAAGACTGTAAAAAGTCTATTTTCCTTTTTATCTCTATTGTTGTAGCTTCTACCTCAACCTTTTCTAGCATTTTTGCAATGGTTTCTTTTTCTATTCTTAGTCTTTCAAGGTCAATATCCAATTTGGACATTTTCTCTGTTAAGGGCCTGTAAACCTTTGGCTTTTCAACTTTTCTTTTAGTGACTTTTTGTTTACCTTTATCCCTAACATTTTGTGAACTAGAAGCATTATGAGTAGTGGGTATTTCATGGTTATTTTGAAATCTATCTGTATTTCTTGTAGTTTGATGTCTTGAGGATCTTCTTCTAACTTTGTCAATATCCTTATGCTCATGCTTTTTCTTTCTCTGTTCTCTTTACCTTTTCATCTGTTGAATAAGGGAGAGATGTTTCATAATGATTCTTTCTTCCTCAACAAGTTTATCGGAAGGGATTTCCTCATAATCTGAACTAATTGTAGTTGTTCCTTCTCTTTCAATAGAAGTGGAGGTGGTTACAAGTGTTTCTAATCCCTTCTCTGCAGCTTCTTCATATTATGAAGCATTGCCATCATAATTAGACTGAGTGCTATCTTCCTCCCTCCTAGTATTACTTTCTCTTCCTCTTGGAGGAGTTTCATTAATATTAACTTGGTTTCTTTTCTTCCTCCAAGACATCTCCATTCTTGAGGATGATGGAAATCCACCATCTAATGAAATTTCTGGATTATTTCTCATTCCAGATCTAGCATTCATTTTGAAAGATATTTACCTAACTTGTTACTAATCATAGAGATTTAACTTTAGAGTTGCCACCCAAACTTGGGAGTAATGAATACTATTAGAATGACTCTAGGAAACTATTAACTCTAAATATAGTGTCTTCTAAAACATCAGAGATTCTGAATTCTTTTACTACGATCTTACAATCTCTATTCCTAGTAGAGTCGCCAATTTTTTTGGGTTTTTTTTGCTGAACCTTCAACAAATGCTTGATTAACTCCATGATTCCCAATGTTTGAATATACTGACTCATGCAAGAGAAAAAAATAATTGATGAGGGTTTATGATAATATTTGGGGAAACTATTATCACCTCCTTATTTTTAGGTTCCACAACACCCAGGCAAGTATTACCTATATATAATTGTTGTCTCACAGTATTAGTAAATGTGCATACTAATTTGCTTCTTGTTTATTGTGTTATCTTATATATTACTCTGCATGAAACTGAAAAACAACTTAACATAGAGTTTAACCATGATAACTATTGAAAGCATAACAACAAATAGTAGTGTTTTAAGGATATTCATCCTTCTTCCTTTTGATATTAGCAGGGGTAACCTAATGATCCTATCTTCAAAGAATCAGCAAACTGAACTGTATCCAATGAATACAATCACTTGAATGGAATTATCTATTATATATTGTGTATGATTAAGTAAATTGAAATTATTGGATTATGAATCAATTACTTATAAAATAAGAACCAGTGCCTAATCCTTTGGCTATGAGTCAATATCTTGTAAGAATCCATAGTGAGGTGATCAATATAACACTTGCAACAAAGATAGAATACTTTGTAGACTATCCTCTTCCTACAATTTTATCATCCAATCCTTAAACTTATGCTATGTTCCCTGGGTTACTTGAAACCTTTTAATCCTTCCTTGAAGGAACTTACAAGCAACTGCATAACCACCTTGTGATCAGTCTACTTAAATGCCTTACAGATAAACATACAAGAACAATAAAAAAAATGCAAAGAGACAATTCAGATGCAGAAAAGAGATTACAAGATAATTATATTAATATCTCAAAAGCCTCAATTACATTCAGATAGACAAATAGTACAAAGGTTCAGACACAAATTTTAGTTTTCCTTGTAATTATATTAATCTTCCAACTCTGTCTTAAAAGGTTAAAAATACATATATATATCAAATCATCTTGGAATCCTTAAGAAAAGGATGCAAAAAGCTTTGGATGATTTGAAGACCTAACCCTAAAAACAAGGAAAAGACAAAAGACAAAAAGACTCCAAGCGGTGGGAAGGCAAAACTAGAGAATAAAATCTTATTTGAGCTTTGTCTTCTTTTAGATGTCAGCATCTTTTTCTTTTATGTGTGCTACTTAGGTGTCAGGTGTCCTTTATTCTTCATCCATTATATCTAAATCTAGTGTCACTGGCTTCTTCTTCTTGGACTTTGTTAGAATGTCCCATGCAGTCACATCCTCCTCCTTTGTTCACTCAAAATTATGAATATGTTTTGCCTCTCCCACCTAGCATTTGTTATGCTTTTAATATATGATGAGAATTTATTGCAGTCTATTTCCACCTTAATTTCCTCATCCAAAAGTGCATTGAACCTTTCCATATCCAATTCTCCCTTATCTGATACATAAATATCTTTGTTGGGGAGTACACTATCAAACTCTGATATCCATAACCCTAATGGTTTGATTTGATCATCCTCTTCTCTAATTGGGGGAATAAATCTACTATAATTTATCCCAAACATCTTCAATTTAGCATCAATTTGATTGGCTTTACCCTTGAAAAAGGATAAAATGGCCCCAGTATTATGTATCTCTATACCAACCATGATTACTATTTCTGGCACATCTGATCTCAATGGTTGTATTGATGCTAATCTTTCAAAAAGAGATGTTATATCAGACCAAGTTGCATAATAAGGATCCAAAATTGTCAAAAAACATCCCACCTAAACTTGTAACCCAAACAATCTATTATAAGCCCCATATAATATATCTATCTTTTCCTTGATAACATCAATTTTTTGCTGCAAAATTGAAGTCAGAGACTCCAAAACATCATTACTAGGCTTTGTAATCTATGTCTCTATTCCAACAGGTATCTCCCTTGCATCCTCTATTTGGACTTCCATGTGCTTAACCTCGTTAGGCTCAACAAGGGTAGGCTTTGTTATTTCCATCAATTATCTAGTAAGCTCATCTATGTGCTTAGCATGTTCTTTGATCTTTATTAAAGCCATCTCCCTGTCTCTAACAATATCACTAGTGAGCTTGTATAATTTATCTGACAATTGAGTTGTCTTTGCCTCATTTAGGTGAGAAAAATGAGTCATCACTTGGGCTATCTCCAATTCCCCTATGTTATCAAGTGTCCATATGATTTTGTTTCCCTCCATCTTCTCCTGAATGTTGAGAATATATGGCTTTTGATCTTTGGGAGCTAATCTCCACATTGCAAGTGCTTGGGATTTGGGGTTATAGCCAAACCCTCTTATCATGTTTCCAACCTAAATTTTTGATGACAATTTTATGTCAGGTTGTCTTCTAATCTAATCTATAATAAAGGCTAGGGATAAGTCCCATCTTTCCACAAGTAACATACCAGTGGCCTTTACCAGTTCTCTAGCTTGCTCTAGTGTTATTTCCTCAGATTCAATATCATACTCCTGTAATGTTTGCTAGGCTTATTCAGTAACTAGATCACCTCTTTCCAGTTGCAACTACTTCCTAACTTGCTGCTGCTTACTCCAAATAAGGAAATCCTTGAATTCCCTTGTCTTTATGAAATTTTCATCTTTGAGGAATTCCTCCTGATGCAATAATCTCTCATCAGTACAAGACCTAAGGGGTAATTCCTCCTCTTCCTCAGCATCTTTTTTCAATTTCTTCCCTACCCTGATCTACTTTCTTAATTGATGATCATAGGGCCTATTCCCAATTATTAGGGCTCTAATCCTATCAGTTATCATTTTCTTAGAAGGCTCCCCTTCTTCTATCTTCTATTTTTTAAGTGGGGGCTCATTTGTCACTTCTTTTTCTGGGAACTCTGTTATGTCAATGATATTTTCACCCTTGCCAGGCTAAGCATATGCAATTGATTTATATTCTGGATGGGCAATAGGTGAAGAATAACCCTAGTCACTGTCATCATCATATTCAAATTTTGAGTGATCTTTGTGACCTTTCTCTATTACCACTAGTGCATCTTCTAATTGATTTCACAAAAGAGTGTGGTTTTCAATCATTGCATCTAGCATTTTGAGGTAAGGCATGTTAGGGTAGAAACCTCCAAAACTTATTCCCTTTCTCCTCACCTATTTCTCCAAATCCATAAGTTCATTGAATTCAGTTTCTCTCTTATGCACCTCTTCATCCTCTAAGATGTTTCTGATCAAATCCTCTTCCATACATTCTTCATGTCCCTTTGTGTAAGGGATGGAGGATTTAAGAAAATTATTTGCACTCAGAATGATTCCCTCTATATCTATATGTCTATGTTGGGCCACATTCATTCTGCAGTGATTCAGCCAGGCTTTGACTTGGTCTAGAGCTCCTTTTCCAACCAAAAAATTTTAAACTTTGAACTACCTAGGGGTGAAAGTACCCCTTTTATGTGAATAAAGGTGCTCCTTGTCTATTAAAATGAGCTGCCTAATGAACTCCATTACAGATATCCTTGGTGGTACATGATATGGAAAAATATGTGGGTGGTAGGGGCAACCATAAACCCTCATAATTATGAAATTCTTTTCATAGTAGAAATCACCCCAATTATGATCTCCTAACCATTTGTCCAAATACTAACAGGGCCTCAACAACTGAATTACCCTAATGGGAAATCTAGGCTTATCAACTCCTAAACACTTAAGCAATGGATAAATTATCCAATTCTCAAAGTCACAAAACTCCTATTCTCTATATGTGTAACTCCACACTCTAATCCATAATTGAATAGGGTTGGGCTGATCATGATGAAACCTCTATGGTTTTAGAGATTGGCAATCCAAAATTGGGAAGTTGTAATAAAGGATCATATGCATAAGAATTGAATAATGCATGAACCTTGGGTGATTCTTCTTAGCTTGTATATCAATAAATCCCTGGTGCATTTGATCAATAATATATTGAATGTAATCATAATTTGAAGTGGTGTGAATATTCTTCATATCTAACACCATCATCAAGATGTTTGAAGTGATCCTTTCTGCTTTGAAATCTTTTCCAAGCACTCTACATAGTGCATATGCAATTTATTTAATGTATAAATTTAGGTCCTTGTAGAAGTATGGGGTTTCTCCTGCCATGGGGCTTACATAGGCCTTCATTTTCTTAGGGACATGATGATCCCTGATCAACTTAGCAACAATACCAGACTCCCTAGTATATTTTTTCTCCAAGTTCTTCAAATTTATCTCAGTTCTCGTTGGGTAATACACATTGAAGTATTTTATAAAAGTATTTCTTTCCAGAGTGAGTAGAGGCTTCCCATCATCCCTCTTAATAGTTTTTATCAAAGGCTCATATCTACTAGCTAGTTCTAATATAAAATCTATGTCAACAAAGACATCAGGGACTAATAATCTAGCCAAACCATAGGTCCAAGGGTTCCAGATAGGATTGGGTCCATCACTATTGTTAAAAAAGTATTTGAAAAGTGAATACACTGACGACCCTTGTGTTTTTGCATCTCTAACAAATAACATATCATCAATCAAAACATCTGCACTAACCTTTCGATTCTGACTAGAACCGGGAAGCAAAGTGAGGAATTCATTTGAGTAGTTTATTTTCCCTTTTGAATCATCTTCAACTTCCTCACTTCTCCCACTCATAGACGCCATACTCTAGGCTTGACTCATACTTCTATTCTATTCTGATCACAACCCTAGATATTGATATTGAAACAAATACTATCAAACCCTCACCACAATTTTAAATTATCTTTGAATTCTACACCTCTGACCTCTGGAACACTATCAACTATAACCTTTACTAAATTCCAAATCAAGCAATCACTTTCAGAATCATTTGCTACTAGAAATCTCAATTTCTGTCAAAAACACTAAAACTCTGTAAACTCTTCGCTTTGAGAAATAAAAGCTTAGTAAAACTGAAATGATAATGGACAAGTATACTTATAACTGCTAATTGAATGTACATTGTCACTTCTGGTTGGTAATTTTGTCACTTCACCATGAAATTCACATACTGTGACATCAATATCAGGTATCAACCGTGGCATTCAAAGTGTCATATAATCAATTCCTGATGAGTGATTTCATATAAAAAATGTTATAAAATTCAAAATATAATCAAAATAAAATTGGATTGGATGCATTAACTCATACTACAACTATTTTTCAATTTTTCATAATCCTTAAAATATGATTAGTTAACAACTATTCATAATGGCACCGCTAAAAAATCCACTTTTAACTCTGATTCATTTCTAGTGACTCGGCGACTGAGTAATATCCATGTCGCTTAATATTTTGACTAACTGTAGTTTCTTTAGGAGACTCAGTGACTATCATCAAATTAACTCTTTGATCCATGGTTGTCACGATGTCTCATGATATAATAACTTAACCTTTCATCTTATGGAGACCTCATGACAAAGAAATTTTCTTAACTGTCTTTTACCTTTGGCTATATCTGGAGACTTACCGACTGTGATATCTCTATGCCACTAGATAAATTTCTTAACTATTGTTTAATTAAGTGACCCTATGAATAAACACATAAGTCTCTTAATCACTTGATCATTTTTGACTTTTCAACTTTATTAAGCGACCTCACGACCACCATTAGATCTTTCTTCATCAGATGGTTGTTGCTGTGTCTCTTAAAATTAAACTTAACTCACCATCTCTTATGAGACTACATGAAAACACCTTTACTTAAGCTCATATCAAAACCCTCAATTTATCCAAAGACCTGGTGACAATTGTTTCTCCATGTCACTTAATAATTTCTAAACCATAGTTATAATCTTGAGACTTCCCGACAACACTATTTGTTTCAGCTTATAAAGTTAACACATAACCCCTAGTTACATTAAGAGACAATGCAACTGAGTAAACTCAAAGTGTCCAAATGAAATAGCTAACCCCACTTTTATCAAGAGACAAAGTCGTTGTCATTGGATCTTTTCTGAGATGAACGGTCTGCGTTAAGTCTCATATCCATTTTGGCATATTTTGTTTCATTAAGAGACAACGCGACCAAAGCTTTCCACTAAGTCTCGAGACCATAAGGAATATTCTATTTTTCTAATGAGACTCAGAAACAAGGTAATAATCACATGTTAATAAGTTCTTACTTAAAATATGAAAAAGGTAACGCAGAAATAGAATTTGGACTAAGCATTTAGGGTTTTTCTGTATTTCCGAACAAATTTAACCTTTTGCTTAGGATTTTTGACATTTTGAACTAGGTTTTGGACAAAAACACCAATTGCAGAGATATGTAAATGGTTTCCACCATAGATATTTACCTTCTGGGCATAGGGGTATTAGAGACATCAAATTTTTTAGGGCAAAAAAAACAAAAACAAAGAATACAACTAACACCTTTAACTCATCTTAACTCATGATATCCAACAACTAAGCAATCTCTTAATCACTAAATGGGAACTCTAACCATAGTTTATTTGCAAGAATTAGAAACAAGGCTATCTCTAGAACTCTAAACATAGTTTCTTTGTGAGACTTGGAAACTTGGCAACAAGTCTATCTCTAGATCTCTGATTAGTGAATGCTTGTGCACTAATTATAAATATTATGAGATTCAGTGCTAACTTACAAATAATCTTTATCTCTTAACCTCGTAATATTTCATGCTTCTAAGATTAAATCAAGATATTTAGCACACACCACTCATGTGAGTCATTATCAATGGTTTTCATTTATTCTTTGCACTCCTTGCTTGACTCAGGTCCAATTTGGAGATTCAACGCTAGCCACACATCTATAATATGATCAACGGTTAGTGCTTAATCTCTTAATATTTAACTTAAATCAGCTCATGTTTAGAGATTTATCACTAACACCATTCTTGTGATCTCTGAATGAAATAATTAATCATGGCCCCTTTAAGAGATTCAAGGTTAAAAGCTCTCTCCAATTCACTGAATGTTTTCTTAACCTCGGCTTAACTCACGAGATTCAGCGATAGCCTTTTATCTTTTCTAGCATTGACAATATGCGCTTAATCTCTGAATGTTACCAACTTAACTATGATCTTCTCGAGATTTAGAGATAAGCTTTTACCTAAATTGCTGAATATTTTCAACTAACTGCCAATTCTCTAGAGACTTAGAGATAACTGTTGTGCTAGGTCGCTGAATGAAAATAACTAACTCCCAACCTTTGCAAGACTTAGAGACATGAAAGACATAAGAGAACATTTGGATAAAGGTCAACTTCAAAACATAAGACTTAGGGTTTGGGTTCTCAAACATTTTCAAAGAAAATTTTCTTGGGATACAA
Source organism: Thuja plicata (assembly GCA_018584345.1). Taxonomy (NCBI): domain Eukaryota; kingdom Viridiplantae; phylum Streptophyta; class Pinopsida; order Cupressales; family Cupressaceae; genus Thuja; species Thuja plicata. The sequence continues at coordinate 1,534,702 of MU223161.1, forward strand.
CATTTTCAAAAAAAAATTGTGGGCACACTTGAAATCACCAAATGCTAAGGCACACATTACTAACACTGGGAACCAAAAATTTAACACAACTCAAAAAAACCTGAAATAGACCCAAAAAATCCATAGATTTTTCACATCATTATCATCATTTATGGGTACAACCCTTTCCACATATGTGTTCAGGTATTTTTTTCTTAGTGCAATCGTTATTCTTAATTTCCATGATAAGAAACTTGTGGTACCTTCTAGTTTATCTACAAATCTAAATCCACTCACCATTTTTCTTGACAATAGTTTTATACAGCCTTTAATGGTAGTTTGATTTCTCCTCTAAATTCTATCTGATTGGATCTTTCCTTTATGCTATCTCTGATACCATGTTAAGATGTGATCAGATTTGGAATAGAGGAAATTTTAAATTTTCTATCCTATTTCCTTTAGGTATGTATAGTGAAACTATAGTGTACTAGTTTTATAATAATATTATAACTTCTATTTGATTTCCTATATGATAATAATGTAGATCTAAGAGAAAAATATGAAATTCAAATACAATAATGATATACTTATTTACTTGAGAATACCTGATATGGATATCTATTATAACTAGTAATAATACTTGGAGATTTCTATATTTTCCAAGTTACTCTTTCAATGTGTATATATATGCTATAACGGGACATGTCTCCCATAGGGACATGCCTCTAAATGAAATTTATTCATGTAGATATGTATGTCTCTTGATAATTATTTTAATCATTCTTTTGTTACTGATAATATATATCATTGAACTGATCGATAATGATCTATTTACAACTTAATAACGATGATGCAAGATAGTCGATAAAAATATCGAAACACGTATAATATATAAAAAAATATTGTCAATAAGGGTATAAAATGAAATAACTATAGTCTATACTAAATTTGATCATCAAATTCGATACCAATATTGATGCTCATAATATATATTGATACCAATGATGTGTATTGACCGATAGCGGTTATCGGCTGTGATAACCATACTCCATGTTGACTGTGATCATCAGATTCAATACCGACTATGCCTTTATTTATTCTTGCATTTATTTTTATTGTTGGTATCATTGATTATTAGGTTCATTCTCATAATCCACATGAAATCTTGTTTAGTGTATTATTATCATTATATATATGATACTTATTTTTTATTTATAAGTATATATGTGTATATATATAATATATATGTATATGTCTAATATATCTCTTATATATAATATATATGTCATCTAAATAATTATCATTAATATTAATAATGGTTCATGATAATAGAGGATGATAGCTATCAAATTTTTAAGGCTGACAAGTCACTCAAACATTTTATTTCATCAATTAGAATCATCTGATCAAAGGTAGAATCATCAACATGAGGAGAATTATGTGGATATCCATGAGATTATGGAATCCATAAGAAAATTGCATGTTGAGACCCTAATATGATATTACCAGGACATGGATAATAATGCATGAGACATTGCATGAAATTTTTATATTATGGTGACTAATCAGGAAAGTACTATCAAGGAATGTGTTTTACCTTTCTGCAATGCGTGGGGTTTGGGGCATCACCCCAAGTGGGGGTTTGAGGGTATCATCTTCTAACCCTAAAGTGGCATAAATTTTGTATAAATTGGCTTAGGCTTGGGGTTTCATTATTATGTTGTATGGTTTATGGTGGTATTGAGCTATAAGGGATTGTGTATTGCGATCAGATTGTAATCACTGGATAATAGAAAGATTGGATTTTATATTTGGTGGATGTAGCCCAGGGATTGGGTGAACCATGCTAAATATTTGTGTCTTGTGTTCTCTTTTGGTTTGGTTTATTATTCTCTATTATTGGTTATATTTATGCATGTAATTTTTATTTATGTCTGGTTAATCCTATCAAGTGGTATCAGAGTGAGGTTGTCTTTAGTTATCCTCTGTAGGAATATCTCACAGTTTAGTGGGAGTCTCATGGTTGAGTTGGAGTAATGGAAGATGAGGGTAAGTTGAAGGTTGAGAATTTTAATAGGAAGAACTTCTACTTATGGAAAATGCAGATGGAGAACTATCTCTATCAGAAGGATTTATGGTGACCATTTGAAGGATCAATCAAGAAACCCATTATTATGTCTCATGAGGATTGGGATGTTCTAGATAGAAAGGCATTGGGTAGAAACCTCTTAAGCCTACCAAAATCGGTGGCATTTAATATTACTAAAGCAAAGACAGCTAAATATTTGATGGAAACCCTAACAAAGTTGTATGAAAAGCCTTTCACTTTGAATAAGGTACTCCTGATGAAGCATTTATTTAATATGAAGATGGTAGAAGGTGGGTCAGTGGCTGATCATTTAAATAATTTTAATATAGTTACTAGTCAATTATCTTCTGTAAGTATAAATTTTGATGAAGAAATTAGGGCTCTTTTGATTCTGTGTTCTTTTCCAGAAAGATAGAGTATCCTGATAATGGTTGTTAGTAATTCTATTTCTAATTTGAACACCATAAAATAGGATAATGTTGTTTGTGTTATTCTGAGTGAGGAAATTCATAGAAAAATTTCACGTGAATCTACATCGGGTAGTGTTTTGAATGTAGAAAGAAGAGGCAGAACAAGAGATAGAAGAAACAACTCTAGAAATCATGGGAAGTCATGAGGAAAGTCAAAAGGAAAGAGGTCTCAATCAAGAGGACCTAGTGACTACTGGTTCTATGGAAAACTAGGTCATAAGAAGAAAGATTGCTGGTCTCAAAAGAATAAAGGAGACAAACATGAAGGAAATAAGGAGGTAAATGTGGTAAGTACTAAATCTGAAGATGATGCTTCGATTCTTTCCCTTGATAATGTTGATGATTCATGGGTTGTAGATTCAGTGGCTTCTTTTCATGCTACACCCCATAGGAGTTATTGTATTGATTTTGTTTGAGGTGATTTTGGGCAAGTTTATTTGGGAGATAATGAACCATGTCAAACTATTTGGAAGGGAAGAATTAAGCTTGAGTTTCATAATGTGAATCATTGGCTGCTACAAGAGGTAAGATATGTTCCAAGGCTGAGTAAAAATTTAATTTCAGTAGGGAAACTAGGTGATGAGGGTTACACAGTTACTTTTAATGATAAAAATTCAAAGGTTTCAAAAGGTTCCTTAGTAGTAGAAAAAGGTGTGAAAGTAGGTGCCTTATATCTTTGTACATGAAATGTTGTTCCTTCTACTCTAATTATTACAGAGAAAAGTGAATGTTCAGGAACAGTTGCTATAGTTGAGCAGGTAGAAAATGAAGTAGTTGTTGTGGATACCAAAATAGCACTATGGCACAATAGAATTGGGCACATGAGTGAGAAAGGTATGAAATTAATTCACTCAAATAAATGTTTACCAGGTTTGAAATATGTAAATTTGGATTTCTATGAAAGTTGTGTTTATGGAAAACAAAAGAGAGTCAGTTTCTTGAAGGGTGGGAAGGGAAAGAAAGATGATAAATTGGATCTCGTGCATATTGAGTTATGGGGTCCAACTCATCTATCTTCCATTTGTGGCTCTCTATATTATGTTACTTTCATTGATGATGCAACTAGGAAAGTCTGGGTTTATTTCCTTAGGCAGAAATCTGTAGTATTTGAAACTTTTAAAAAATGGAAAAGTTTGGTTGAAAATGAGACTAGTAAAAGATTAAAATGTCTCAAATCTAATAACGGTGGTGAGTATTGTAGAAAATAATTTGAATATTATTGTTCCTCTAATGGTATTCATAGGAAGAAAATGGAGTGGTTGAACGCATGAACAAGACAATAATGGAGCATGCAAGGACTATGAGATTGCATGTTGGGATCCCCTTAAACATGTGGGTAGAGGCTGTAAATACTATTGTTTATTTAATTAATAGAGGTCCCTCTACTCCTTTGGGTTGTGGTATTCTAGAGGAAGCATGGACTGGTAAGAAGGTAAGTTATTCTTTTCTCGGAACCTTTGGTTGTGAAGCATTTGCACATATAGATTTTGAAAATAGAATCAAGCTAGAAGTGAAATCAAAGAAATGTGTATTTGTTGGATACGTCATTGATGAATTTGGCTATAGATTTTTCAATTTTGAAAATCATAAAATTGTAAGAAGTAGGGATTTCATATTCAGTGAGAAAATATTGTACAAAGATCTGTTGTGACAACATGAGAAGAAAGACACTGATTATGTAGAGTTGGATGATACTTCACAAGATAATGTTCCAGTAATTCCTTATGCTCCGCAACAACAACAAAAACAATAAGAAATACCACACACCCTAGTGAATGTTAGACGGTCAACAAGGCTAAGCAGACATCTAGATAGATTTTCACCTTCTTTGTATTCTATTTTATTAACTGATGTTGGTGAACCTGAATGTTATAATGAAGCTATGAAGGTGGATACAAAGCTTCAGTGGGAGTCTGCAATGATAGATGAAATGGAATCTTTGCTGAAAAATCAGAATTGGGATTTATGTAAGTTACCTATAGGTAAATGGGCTTTGCAAAATAAATGGGTTTACAAGCTAAAAGAAGAATATGGAGGTAAGAAAATATTTAAATCCAGATTAGTCATAAAAGGATTTTCACAGAATAATGGTATTGATTTTGATGAGATATTTTCTCCAGTTGTTAAAATGACTTCTATTCGTAGAGTTTTAAGTATTGTGGCTACTAAAGGTTTGCATTTAGAGAAGATTGATGTTAATACACCTTTTCTTCATGGTGATTTGAATGAAGAAATATATATGGTACAGCCACAGGGATTTGAGGTCAAGGGTAAGGAGAGTTTAGTGTGTAGATTGTAGAAAAGTTTATATGGCTTGAAGCAATTACCTCGGCAATGGTATATTAAGTTTGATACTTTTATGAATGAGAATGGATACACTTGATGTAATTATGACTATTGTGTTTATTTCAAGAGGTTAAATGAGGAAAAATACATTATTTTATGTTTATATGTTGATGATATGCTTGTAGTTCGGTCTAACATTGATCATATTAAGGGGTTGAAACAACAGTTAGCAAAATATTTTTCTATGAAGGATTTGGGGGCAAAAAAACAAATCCTTCGTATGAAAATTTGCAGAGATAGGAAGAACAGAAAATAAACTATATCTTAGGATGATTATGTTGAAAAGGTGTTGCAGAGATTCTCCATGAAGGATGCCAAAGTTGTCACTACACTTATGCATGTTCATTTGAAATTCATAAAGGAGTTGTGTCCAAAGACACCAGAAGAAGAGGCTAAAATGGACAAGATACTTTATGCTTTAGCTATAGGGAGCTTAATGTATGCTATGGTATTTACTAGGCCATACATTGCACATGTAGTGGGAGTCATTAGTAGGTATATGAGTCACTGTGGGATTGAGCATTAGAATGCAATCAAATGCATTCTCAGATATTTCAGAGGTACATCTAATAAGTGTTTACACTTTGGGGGCTCTACTACTACTATTCATGGCTATGTTGACTCAGATTTTGCAAGAGATATAGATACCAGGTAGAGTACTATAGGTTATGTATTTACTATTGGTGGTAGAGCAGTGAGTTGGATTTCTTGGTTACAAAAGGTGAATTCTTTGTCCACTACAGAGGCAGAGTATGTTTTTTCTATAGAGGAATTCAAGGAGATGATATGGCTTCAATTCTTCATGGATGAATTGGGACATCCACATGCAGATAACTATATGTATTCAGAGAGTTAGAGTGTCATACATCTTGCAAAGAATTCTTCTTTTTACTCAAACACAAAGCACATATAGTTGTGGTATCATTTCATTCAGTCAGTTTTGGATGATGGACAGTTAAAGCTAGAAAAAATACATATAGATGATAATCCAGTGGATATGTTTACAAAGGTTGTAACGAGGGAGAAGCTGAATTATTGTTCAGCTTCGGTTGATCTTCTAGATTGAATAGACTAACAAAAAAATAGAGTCCAGGAAGGTTGGATCTAGTGGAAGCTTCACAAGGTAGCGGTTTAGCTATAGGATAAGTCTCTAGGTGGGAGAATTGTTGGTTTACGTGGAGTGTGATTAGTCCCCAAGTGGGAGATTTTTAAATTGTGGTGACTGATCAGGAAAGTACTACCAAGAAAGTGTTTTACCTTTTTGCAATGTGTGAGGTTTGGGTCATTGCCCCGAGTGTGGGTTTGGGGGTAGCATGTTCTAACCCTAAAGCGATATAAAGTTTGTATAAATTGGCTTAGGGTTAGGGTTTCATTATTATTTTGTATGGTTTATGGTGGTATTGACCTGTAATGGATTGTGTATTGCGATCAGATTGTAATCACTAAATAATAGAAAGATTGGATTGTTTTTTTGGTGGATGTAGCCCAGGGATTGGGTGAACCACGTTAAATATTTGTGTCTTGTGTTCTCTTTTGGTTTGGTTTATTATTCTCTGTTATTGGTTATATTTCTACATGTAATTGTTATTTTTGTCTGGTTAATCCTAACAGAGATTATGTTTGGGATTTTTTAACTTGATGTATTATTTGATATATTCGATGTCCCACGAGTATGTAAGCATCTCTTGAAAATGGACTAGATTAATTTGAGTGATACTCTATTTGTGTTCTTGATAGAATAGCCATCACCTTATTTTTGTTATGTATTATGTTTCATTTGACCAGTTGGGTCAAGTAATTCAATTTTGTATGATGTATGAAATAGTTCATGATAAAAGGAATAGTCCTTTGAGAAGTTGACTTGTTGTGTGATTTTAATAATTTTTTTTAATGCATTATTGCATGAAAGGAAAAGATATTATATACATGAGTTTCATCATTTTAGTTACTATCTATGTGCATTGGAAATCTTACCTTTTGGTAAGGGGTGCTAAAGGTGGGAAAATAGGGAAGGATAGAAGTGATTTTTTCTTTTTCACTCTACCTTCCAGTAGAAATCTCGTATTAAAATTATTTTGCCAAATCTATTTTCATATATTTCCTTAAATATGTTGCATATGTTTATGTTACCAAATTTATCCTCACTAGTGAAATTTTGCAAAAAGATAATGTTTAACAGTCATGGTATGTGGATTTTAATGGGCTACCATAAGGGTTCAATCCTACCATATCATGGAATAATGCAATATAGTCATTAAGGAGGGCCTCATGGTACACTAGATTCGAAGACACAGTGGTCAAACCGAATTGAACAAAGAGAAAAGAGTAAGAAATGAATTATGTGGTGTGAAAATAGAAAATATTATATCCTTTTATCCCACATTATTGGTGTGGGTAACATTAGATTTATTTATAAATCCTATTGCACAAGTAAGTGGTAGCCAAAAGGAGAGAGCCTTTTGGCAGTCATTCACTAGCTAAGTGGTTACATGGGGGAAAGGTTAGTGGTAAAAAATGAACTTTTTATGGGCCCAAGCAAGGTGAGCTAAGAAAGGTGGAAAGCGTTCATGATCTCATCATCTAACAAGCTAAGGAAAGAGAAAGCCCATGATATTATGATAGAGAGCCACATGGAGATGTGGGTCCAAGTCTAAGTTAGCAGGAGAAGACAAATGGTAGAATATCGTGATCCCATAGTATGACACCTAGAAAGATGACTAAGGCCATGAGATAATGCAGTTTTTCCATGTAGCATTGTGGGGCCATTCGAATGAGTAAACAAATAATTCCACATAACCAGTCCAATGTCAGTGGCAAAGGACAAATGGGAGGATATCATGATCTTATGGTCTAACATAAAGAGTGATGACAAGTACAGTGGGATAATAAGAGATTGACGTGTGGCTCAAGAGTGAAAAAGAAATAAAGTGGGTCTAGAGGATAGATGGTAGGATATTGTGATCTTGTGGTCTAATAGAAAGAGTGATGACAAGGACTATGGGATAACAAGAGATCAACATGTAGCGGAGTGGGGTCATATAGAAGGTGAGTAAAGAAGATAAAGAATAGAGAGATTTGATGGTCGTCAAGATACCACTGAAAAAGATGTAGGGTAGAGAAATCTCATGGGATAATGAGATGCAACAACGTGTCCTGGCTAAGGTAAAAATGAGGCAATGGTAAGGAGAGTATAGTCGAGACCCACAGATCAAATCAAATATAGCCACATCAAAGGTTAGGTAAAGTGTAAATTTTTTTGTTAAACTTTGAGTTAAAATCTTACGTCATGGACAAGGTCTTAAAGAGACTCAAGTAGTCAATCTATTCTAAAAAGATAATATTTAAAAGGGTGGTCAACCTCTTAATTAGGGTTTTAACCTATAATCTAAGGTTTTGACTAAAAAAAGGTGGTATACTTTTCACATACATGCAAGGCATCGATGAGGGTTTCAACCAGAGTCTAGTGAAGATTAAACCCTCCTTTTTGCATGTCATATAGATGGGGCTAAGCATAGGATTTAGAAGCCAAGGTCAACACAGTCATATTAGTTTAACTCCAGTTAAGAGACACAATGACTAGTCGCCATTAAAAGGAAAAAAGGTGGAAAATATATTTTACATGGTTCAGGGAGGGATATTTAAACAAATTTATGAGTCTTCCATACTTCCTGTAAGGTCAACACTGTCATATCAGAGATCGACTCAAGTTTAGATAGATACATTGATTAATTACCATAAAAAATAGAGGTGGATTACTGATTTGCATTACTTATTGGGCTATAGATATAAAAAAAAACTAGTAGTCCTTCTTCCCTCTTTAGTTAAATTATTCATTCCCTTTTTCCTTTAAGTAGAAATCTTAGTTTGGACATCGAGGTTCCCAAATCTTGGAAAAGGATAGTAGAAGTGGTTTTGATCATCTATTTTTGTTGAAGGCTATGGAACCAATTGTAATGGTATGAAAGTTTTTCCTCTTGAGCATTGAATGAGATATCATAGTTTTGCAGATCTTGTTTGAATCTACATTTTTTTATGCAGTTTTGGATTTGATATCTACTTGTAATGTGTTGTCATTTAAACCATACAAGTTCATGTCTCTAATAGCATCTTTAAGTAGATAGAATTGTTTCTTACGTAGGTTATAAGAGTCGGTCTCTTTGAATTTTTTCTAAATTATTTGGTTAGGTGTGAATATTTTTCTCATCCTCCTAGGTTACATTTGAAAAACACTTTAAACCCTCCTTAAGAAAAATGGATACATGAGTTTTACAATCATTAAAAAAGTGTCTATTTCCTTGACTAAACTTCCTTCAAGAGCTCATCTGTGACTTGTGTTGGATTACCTTTGTATCACCCTTAGTGCATCACCTAGTAGAGTAGTTTGTTTATGTTTCTTCCCTTCTGCATCTTTTATCCCTTTCCCCATCAAGTTTCTGTTTCAGTTTAAAGTTTAAAAATATGATACATCAAGAAGGAACTGGCCTAGAAATCAGAGACTCATTCCATACATAAGGAAACCCCACCACCTTTGGATTATTTCTATAACACCCCAAAATTGGCACCTAACAACCTAATCAATTTTGGTGCATTTTCTTATCTTTGAAGTCCTATTATATTAGGCAAATTTTTCTCCTAATTGACTTTAATTGACTAAGTTTCAAATGCAGAAAACCCAAATTTGCATAAATCTGACATTACATTTAAATTCCTAAATCTCAAATGATTATTAGCTAAAATCCCTATGATTAATTGATTTAATCCTAAATTCCTAAGTGCTTTTAATTAAATCAAATCCACCCTCTTTGGCTAATATACATAAAAGGAATTGAAAGGTTATTTAATTAATTGAATGAATTATCCTCAAAAAGGGATTCCATAATTCCATATGAAAAGACACTTATGTGTCCATAATTCATTCTTTTATTTTAATAATCTTTGCATATTTGTCTCAAATGGAGAATGAAGAGACAACTGTTTCTTTTCAAGAAACTCTTCATCCTCTCTTCTCGATTTTCTATAAATTAGACCTCTTTCTTCATTGTGAGGATCCCTTGCTTTGAGCACCATTACTATAGGCAATTTTAGCTTTGATTTTCATGCTTTTAGAGTACTTTCTTTCATAATTAGCATAAT
>MU223161.1:1561122-1574555 GCA_018584345.1 Thuja plicata
GGCAACAGGTCGCTTCAATCACATTTGCAGAGCAAACAATCCATGTTTGTCTTTGTGAATTCTTTGATTGAGTAAAGACTATGTTGCATTTGTGTTGAATCGAGAGGTCCACATTCGACATCAGACAATTTCCATGCTAAACTATGATCCTCAAATCTATCCCTCAAAGCATAGGTTGAGGAGGCTGAAATTCTAGTCCCACGGGACAATTATAGGCCCAATAACTGAAGCATAAGGAAGAATTAACAATTGTGAAAGAAGAGGTAATCAAGAATTTTCTTTCTACATTGAAGAGTGCAAAAACTCAACCAAATGTTTCTCCTCAAATAGAAGAGAATGTATCTCATCAGCAAGCTTGTTCAACTGGTACCTTCCCTAATCCCTTTTTTGAGCCAGGAATTCCTATGTTTAACTCAATATGTTTTGTAAAAGATACTTCCATCCCTTATCAATTTCAGCCCATATGTTTTTAAGAAGATTCCTAGATTGTGCAAGTCTATATGGAAAGTTCTAATGAGTCCCAAGAAGACTATTTTAAGGAATATCCTCAAGCTTCCATATCCAAGTTCTGTAGAGCCTTCTCAAAAAGTGGAGCATGTACTCTGTAAAGTAACCCATTATAAGAAATTCATTCCAGTGATCCAGTCATATAATTCAAATCTATTACCAGAGGTGAAGGAGTTTGTATGTGATAATATTGATAGAATGGAGGTTTTTTTATTTGTTTATCAGAATTCCTTTATATGTCGATAATGATGAAGGAAGCATGGATATACTAAAATGTCCACAGTAGTAAGGGCATATAGAAGAACTTGGTGATAAATAGACTAGTGAACAAGAAAAGTTTCATTCTCATGTGCTAGAGGTTTTTGCCAAGGTTGAAAAAATTCCAAAATTGGATCTTGTAGATGTTCTTGATACCTCGTCAAAATTCTGAAGCGGCTGCAATAAAGTAATGGATAGTAATATAATGCTAAAAGTGAAGAAGACTTAGGGGAAGATTCTTTTTGGAACAAGCTTGAGGGATTTTTTTAAAACTTGGGAATCAAGCCAACTCCTTTCAAAGAGGTAATTCTTGAATAACAAGAGAAATATGTGCAAGAATATGTACCAAGTGCTTACAATCAACATCAAGAAGTAGTCCATCATCTCACTACTATAAAGGAGAGTTCTAGTTTCATCCCTAAAAGGGGTAGTCCTATAAGATACCTAGCACATTTGGAGGCCACCGAGACAAAATAAGTAATTCATGCATTCAAGCATGAAGTTATAACTGAAGAAGAGAAGCCTCCACTAGCTTATCCATATGAAGAGGTTTGTATACACACTAAACACAAGAAGTTAGATGAATGTGTCTTTGTGCTTACAGTTCTATTGTGTTAGCTGATAGAATATATCTTTGTTTTTCTCTCTATCCCATGTTTTCATAATCACATAGGGCATCATAAGTTGGCAAGAAAAGGGAGTTATTTTCAAAATCTATTGAATGTTTTTTTTTTAAAACCAGTAGTCATTAATTATTAGTATAGGGTAGAGCTTAGGTTTTCCTTTTCCTAAGTGTTTCCAAGCACAATTATGGTAGCTAGTTTTTAAGCTTTCAATAAATTTTCAACCTTCAAGGTTTGTTAAAGTTGCAAAGGAAGAGTCTCACAATGGTAGTTCACGCATCTACCTTCATTTAATTAAGGGTCATGATTTAAAAATGTTATCATTATCCTCTCTTCATGGTTAGGTATGCATCTATATTTTTCCTTGTGATTTAGTATCATACACAATCATTTCAAAAAAGGTTTCCCAGATCCTTGATCTAGGTTTCAGGTTTTAATAATTCTTCCTAACGAATCTATACCTAATGGATATGCAAGGAAAATGGTTTTTATATTTAGTACAAAAATATCCTTGAGAGATCACCAGAAATGTTACTAAATTTATCCCAACTAGTGAAATTCTACAAAAAAAAGAAGGTCTAACAATCAGGATATGTGGATTTGAATAGGATCCCACAAGAGTTTGAGCCTAGCATACCATGGAAGAATGAAATACAATCATTAAGGAGGGTATCATAGTTCACTATAGTAAAATGGTCAAACTGACTGGAACAAAGAGAAAGCAGTAAGAAATGCATGATGTGGTGTACACATAGAAAATCTTATATCCTTTTGTCCCACATTTTTGTGTGGGTAACTTTAAACTTGTTTATAAATCCCAATGCACATGTAAGTGATAGCCAAAACATGATAGCCTTTTGGAAGTCATTCATGAGCTAAGCAGTTGTATGGAAAAAAGGTTAGTAGTAAAAAGGGTATATTTTGTGGGCCTGAGCAAGGAAAGCGGAGATAGGTGGAAAGCGTTCATGATCTCTTTGTCTAACAAGTTGAGGAAAGAGAAATCCAACAGGATTATGATAAAGATCCATGTGGAGATGTGGGTCAAAGTCTAAGTCAGTAGTAGAAGACAAATGGAAGGATATCTTGATCCCTTGATCTCACACCTGGAAGGATAACTAAGCCTGTGGGAAAACACAATGTTTCCATGTTTTATTGTGGGGCCCGTCGATCGAGTAAAAACATAATGCCACATAGCCAGTCCAATGTCAATAGTATAGGACAAATGATAGGATATCATGATCTCTTGGTCTGACAGTCAAAGTGATGACAAGGACTGCGAGATAATGAGAGATCGATGTGTGGCTCAGGAGAGAGAGAGATAAATAAAGTAGGTCCAGAGGGAAGATGGTAGGATATTGTGATCTCATTGTTTGATAGACAGAGTGATGACAAGGACCATGATAATGAAATATCAACATGTAGTAGAGTGGGGCCTAATATAAGGCAAGTAAAGAAGATAAAGAACAAACAGATTTGATAGTCATTGTGATCCTATTGAAAAAGATGCAGGGTAGATAAATCGTGCAGGATAATGGGATGTAACCACGTGTCTTGGCTAAGATAACATTGAGGTGATGGGAAAGAGAGTATATTTGTGACCCACTAACCATATCAAATGAATCCGTGTCGAAGGTGGGGTCAAGGGAAAGTTAAATTATTAAAAAATATCTTTAATTCAGAGTTAAAATATTATGTCATGTCGAGGTCTTACAACAACTTGACTAGTGATCTAGTTCTAGAAGGCTAATATTGAAAATGGTAGTCAACCTTTTAATTAGGGTTTTGACCTATAATATAAGGTTTTGATGATAAAAAGGTGGTATACATTTTATGTACATGAAAGGCGTCGATGAGGGTTTCAAATAATGTCTAGTGAATATGATGCAAAGTGGGCAACTGGAAGCTTGCAAAGGTCTCACAATAGGGTAAAGTACCCTATGTTGTTTGCTTAGTGATGATCAAAAGACTTTACACTTATCACAAATGTAATAGAAGGACTGATTCAATGTTCTCACAACCCCAAAACCCCAAGGGTAACCTAATCACTACGTTTAGTAATCCTCCAATACCAACTATCTAGGTTGGTCGCATAAGCCAAGTGACCCTTATTCACAAGAATACCCCCAAGGTGACATGTAGTACCAAGGGTGACCTATACTTGTAGGTATGGTCTATTTAGGTCCCTACTTATTAGTTCCAATGGTTATTTCACTTAAAGACAACTCATACCCCATGGTTGCTTTACAAACCTATGTTTTTGCTTGTAGCCTTTTCCAGAGGGAATTTTTATCTCATCTAAGATTTCTCCACACAACTACAAGAACTAATCAGGTTTTCAGATACCCTTTATGACCAAAGACTTTGGACTAAAGCCTTGGAACTTGGAATTGAAAAGAACACAGAATGGTGAACCAATTTTCTCTACCAATTAGCCCTAATTAGGCCTCCAATTACACTACAAGTACCTTTTAGATACATCCAATGCCCAAACTAACTATTGGATTTGTATCATCTTAAAATGGAAGAAATTCCATTTTTATAGGTTTACCACCCTCATTCAATATGATATCATATTAGATTTGCATTTAGGATACATTTGTGCTTGATTCTACACGATTAGGGGAAATTAGGGTTAGGATCTTGTGGATCCTCCTGGATTTCCCTCTCCATGGCTCTTTTCTCTAGGTAGGACCTATGTATTGGTCCTCCTGGGTCTCATCCTACTCTCTCTCTAGGCCTCTAGGCCTTCTTAAAATTCTGGAATACTCCCTCACCTTCCTAGATCCCCGACTGACCTGGGAATCCCACGGATACTTTCTGGTGACCTGCCTAAAACCTCAGGTCAGGGTCAAGGTCGACCCTAACCTAGGTTAGGGTCAAGGTTGACCTTGACCTATGTCAGGGTCAAATTCAACCTTGACCTAGGTTAAGGGTGAGGTCAACATAGACCTATGTCTGGTGTTGGTCCCCGTTTTCAAATCTGGAGCTTATCGGTGTTCGGAACTTAAAATAGGTCCTCGAGCTTGGATGCGGAAGTGTTTTCTCTGATATTTGAATTAATATATTCCCTCCTTGGTTAGTGATTGTAATTGGACCATGATTTGAGGTGAAATTTGAATTTGGGTCCCTTGCATTTCCCTAGGACGCCTATGTTGAGATCTCTATTTAAACACTCTCTTTTGCCTTCATTTGATCATGAAAGAAAATGGGGAGATGACATGATGAAATGATTATGCAAACAAGCAAGAGGATGATATAGAAGGACAATCTAGGAAGACATCATATTTCAATCAAGCATTTTTTAGGACAATCCATTATGGACCTTCATTGAAGCAAGGAGGCACTCTCTTTTCTCAACATTCAAGCATTCAAAGGACATTATCATGGGGTAGCAATTATAGATTGTGAGTTGATGGGAATACTTTAGCCTTGGGGGCTTGGTATACTTTCTTTTTCATATTCAAATCTATGCATTGCTTTCTCATTTCTATGTTATGTTAGGATTGTTAATCTAGAAGATTAGATCTTGATATTGCATATTTAAAGACTCTTTTCAAAGAGCAATACACACACATACATTCTCTATTCAGCTATTCATGGAGGTGGAGATCACCAAAATGGGGGTTTGACTAAGGAAAAACCCTATATAGTCACCCCAAAACCCTTCTTTTTAGATATTTGTAGGTGCTATTTTTGGGAGTTACAAAAGCAGAACAGTAGATTTGAGACCAGATTTGGATACCCTTTTCGACGAAATACTGAGATCCGCAAACAAATTTTTTGTTGATGCTGTGCAAGTTAGGGTCGACATTATTGGGTCAGGGGTGACATTTGTGGGTCAAGGTTAACCTTTTTCATAAGACGACGTTGGATCAGAAAAATATTTCTGGGTTTTGATTGTCTCTGCATTCTAGTTTCAGATCATACTTTAGATTTTATAGAAACTCAATACAGGCTTCAAAAAATGAGTTTTTCCAGTTCTTCTATATTATGAGGTAGGTATCTTATCCCACTATTTCTTTGCAAGCTTTCCTCCATTTCTTATCATAATAATTAAGTGTAAAAGACTAAAATTGGACTTAGGATCTCTTTCTTTATGCAATTCTCATTATGCAAATCTTACTTAGGAGATCCTTCGAAACCCAGATTTAGATCTTACATTTTGGTGAACCCGTGATAGACAACTCTTTCTTTTCCTTGGTGTTAGATTTACATTTCATATTAGATCTTACATGAACATAGAAATAGATTTCTTTTTCTTGCATTTATATTTCACAAAAAATAATAAAAATCACAAAATTACTTTAAAAATATAAAAAAACATTTATATTTTTCATGCTTGTAGTGTTTCCTTGTGTTCAACATGTATGATTTTTGTTTTGAATACTTTGAAGAGGATTTTTTTGTACAAAATGATAGATCCCTTAATGAGGTAAATGGAATTGAGCATGCAAATGGTTCGAATGCAATCTCCATGGATCCCATTCCTATTTCACCCTCCTCCACAATCTCTTCAATTGACCTTTACCATAGCGTGTATGCATGGTTACCTTCATATTCCTCTATTTGTAACATTGAGACACCTAAAATAGTATTTCCTAAACCTTTGATGATGGTAAAAGGGTGTCCTCGAATAACTATTAAGGGTAAACCCATAGATCCTTTGGATTTCTTTGATAACACAGATTTTGTTTCGCATGCTTATCGCACATGAAATAATCCCCAACCTACTATCCTAGCTACTTTACCTCCTTCCCAACCTGTGCTTCCTCAAGTACCGAGGTTACCTTCTTCCTTTAAGGATTATGATTTAGTGGAACAGTTACGCGCTACTCTAGCTAAGATATCTTTATGGGAATTACTTCAAACTTCTCCTACATATCATGAGGCGTTGCAAAAAGCTTTATCTACTCTCCCCGCTACACCTCCTAATCAAGAGAACATTAATTCATTTTTGGAGTGCATGCATACTATGCCTTCTGTACCTCCTATTGTGTTTTTTGATGATGATTTACCTACTGTTGAGGTGCAGAATCAATATGATGCTCTTATGGTTGATGTCTCTATTAATTAGAGTATCATTTACAGAACATTGATTGATAATGGATATGGGCTTAATGTTTATAGCATGGATATGCTTAGGGAAATTAAGGCTGATCTTACAACTATTCAACTGGATAATATTCCTATTCATGGTTTTGATAATATTGCAAAGAAAACTTTGGGTATTATTACGCTACCTATTAAATTTGGTCATGTGCTTCTCTACACTCCTATCCATGTTATGCATGGACCACTTAATTATAATCTTTTATTAGGAAGACCTTGGTTACATACTATGCATGTGGTTCCTTCTACTCTTCATCACAAAGTTAGGTTCATTTATAACAATCTGATGTAAACACTACATGCGGATGATGCACCAATCCTTGCCTAAATGTGGAATATGCTAAGGTTCCTGAGCCTATATAACTAGTAAAACACCTAACCAACCACCTGAGGTTAAACAAGATGAGATTCCATCTTCTTCCCTAACAGAAGATGATTGGGGAACATTGGATTTTAATCCTACTTTCCTAGGAGAATATAAAGTCTCGAATTTGGAATTTATGAAAGAACAAACTGAGTTTGAAAAACAAGTTTTTATTCCTTCTCTGCTTTTTGAGGAATTAAAAAGTAACTTTGTTTCTACTTCTTGTGATGAAACAATTGAGACAAAAAAGCTAGATTGCTATGACATTGTGACATACGCTGCTCCTTTAACTCAATCTAATATGGCTGATAGATATGGTTCTGGTTATCATTTACTCAAGAAATTAGGATTTAATGGGAAAGGTTGTGGTAAGTATGAACAAGGTATAAAAGTACCCCTAGATAGTGAAGGTTGTGATTATACTTATGGGTTAGGATTAAATCCTTATAGGCAACCATCACCTTTCCCTCTTAATGTTAATCATATTGTGGTGTACATTTGAAATTGGTTAATCCACTTCTCCTTGACATGGATCAAAAGCCTAGTTTGGACATTTTTCCTGAGGATGAAGCCCTTGCTGATTTTTAGGAGCTTATCAAGATCTACCTACATTTCATCATAAATGGAGAAAGCTTTATTGTTTGAATAGCAAAGCCTATTTTTGAGAACATGATGAACTAGATATTTCTTCTTTTCCAATGGATTCTCCCATACAAAGCAATTTATTAATAATTGAGACCATTGAAGTTCAAGTGGATGAGAATGATGCTGAGAAAACAATCAAAATTGGAAAGTGTTTGAGTCAAGATGAACGTGATCAATTGGTTTCTCTCTTGCTTGAATATAATTATATCTTTGCTTGGACATATTCAGATATGTCAAGTATAGACCCCAAGATTGTCACTCATAACATTGTCCTTAAAAATAATGCTAAACCTGTGAAACAGAAGATTCGCAAGATGAATCCAGGCATCGCTTTACAAGTAAAAGTTGAAATTGAAAAATTATTAAGTGCAAGATTCATCTGCTCTATTGATTATTCTGAATGGATTTCCAATATTGTGTTTGTTTCTAAGGGAGAAAATAAAATAAGAATGTGCACTGATTTTCAGGATTTAAATAAAGCATTCTTAAAAGATGACTTCCCGCTACCTAATATTGACATGATTGTGGATTCAACAGCCGGTCATGCGTTATTATCTTTTATGGATGGATTTTTGGGTTATAACCAAATTTTTATTCCTATTGAGGATCAACTTAAGACCGCATTTATTACACCTTGGGGGACATTCTGTTGGGTCATGATGCCTTTTGGATTAAGAAATGCAGGAGCCACTTATCAATGTGCCATGACTTTGATTTTTCATGATTACATTCATAAGATTTTGGAAGATTATGTGGATGATATCTTGGCAAAGTCTATACAAAGAGAAGATCATGTGTTCATTTTAAGACAAATATTTGAAATAATTAGGAGTTACAACATGAGGTTAAATCCCAAGAAATGTGTGTTAGGGTTTTTTCTTGCAGGGCCTCTGAAAGATGTTTGAATACTTAAACAACTCTATGACTCCCAATGCCTTTTAACACTCTAACTCAAGAAAGAGAAAAACACTAATTGATGAGGTTTTTGATAACACTAGGGATACCTATTACCACCTCCTTCTTTTTTGAGATCCACTGACTCAGGCAGGTTTTATCTATGACTAATTACTGTCTTAACAGTATCTTTAGAGTGGATTGTACTTTATGTGTTGAATGCTCTATTTTAAATGGATATGTATATGACAATACAGATAACTATGACTATTCTAAGAAAAAGCTTGACAATCCAAGTCAATACCTTGATTATAGCAGATAGTAGCATAATAGGGAATTGCATTCTTCTTTCCTTTTATAACTCTTATGAATTTAGGAGGAATAAACTATTTGATTTACTCTTCAAGAAATCAAAAAACTTCAACTGTAACCCTTAGGAATACAATTGATTCTACACAAAATAATCTAAAATGATTGGTTTGGATAGTATTTGAATGTTTGGATGATGATAGATTATCAAATCAATTCCTTGACTAGTGCCTATCCTATGGGCTTATAGAGTCAATAATTTGAAGTTCACAGAAATACATAAAAACAAAATACTATAAGATGCCTTACAGCTTACATGCAATTCAGATAAAATGCATTACAAGTTATCCTATCACCTCTATAATATTGTATCAAATCTTTAACCTATTGTTATGCTCCCTAAAATTACTTACAAAACTTAATTCTTTCCTTGAAAGAAACTTGCAAGTAATTTGATAGCTACCTTATAGCTAAAATGCTTAAAATTGCCTTGTAAATTTAAACATAAAAGAGAATACACAACAAATAAAGAGACAACAATGAAGATAGAGTAAAATTGCACTGTATTTTATTGATATGGTACTACTTTAATGCATAAAAAGCTAAAAAGCTTGAAGATACAGACACAGATCTAGAAAGTCAAATTTTCCAATATATTTCATCCTCTTTGATTTTTACAATCTTGGTCTATTTATAGGTTCTTAACCATCTTGGAATCATTTTTTTTAGGATGCAATAAGCTTCAGATGGTTTAAGGAACCTAACCCTAAAATTATAGAAGAGACAAAAGAAAAGAATGTAGAAGTGGTGGAAGGACAAAAATAGGGGATAAAATCTGATACTCTTTGTCCTTTTTTGGAATGTAGTGCCTTTGTCTGACAATGTTCAGGATAGCTTCTGGTATTTATAGCAAGACTAAGTGACTTCCATTACAGGATAACTTACACTCATCTTCATTAATAGCTAACCTCCCTATGCTCAATGATCAGGCACCAAGTGTTCCTCTTCACTCTTCATCTAGGATCTCCTCCTCCACCACAGGCTTCTTTTTCTTGGCCCTAGTCATCAGGTCCCATGCTGTCACTTCATCCTCTATAGGCCACTTAAAGCTTTGTGTGCTCTGTACCTATGCCTTTTTCCTTTCCCACCTGACATCAGTGATTCTTTTAACATCTACTAGGAATTTACTGATGTCAGTCTCCGCTTTGAAAGCCTCATCCAAAATCTTATTAAAGCCTTCCAAATCCAAATCTGATCCTGAAATGAATGCCTCATTACTGGGCATCTTTATATCAAATTCACTTCTCCAGGCCTCTAAATCCTTCACTTGATCATCTTCTCCTTTTAGAGGAGGAACAAATCTATTGAAATCTAGAAAAAAGAGGCTCAACTTAGCCTCCACTTGGTTCAACTTACCTTTGAAGAATGATAAGGCTACATTAACATTTTTAACCTCATCTCCTATCTCTATCAAAACCTCAGGTAAATCTGACCTAAGAGGCTATAAAAAGGCAAGATTCTCAAATAGTTGCACCCTAGGAGACCAATTAACAAAATAAGGGTTCAGAGT
This sequence comes from Thuja plicata, assembly GCA_018584345.1. NCBI lineage: Eukaryota > Viridiplantae > Streptophyta > Pinopsida > Cupressales > Cupressaceae > Thuja > Thuja plicata. The sequence goes on from MU223161.1 coordinate 1,571,402, forward strand.
AGCAATGTACCCCGTTATCTCTGTGTGTAGGGTGGGAAACTTGTTATAAGAATTCAAAATGACATCTATCTTATCCTTCAGTATGTCAATCATGTGTTGTAAAATTCATCTAAATGCATTTAGGGATATTTCATTCTTTTCTTTGCCCATATCTTCTTTATCACCCACCTCCTTTGATTTTTCCTTTTCCTCAATTTGCAAGGGCTGTTGGGGAGGCATATACACCACCTCAATTTTTTCTTCAAGTTTCTTCATTAATTTAGAAATCATCTGGTTCTGTTGGTGTATCTTTATGTGGCATAACTCCCTGTCTTTGGCCAGGGCACTAGCCTCTTCAACTAAAATGCTACACTTATCAGATAATTGCTTTGTCTTGTCTTCATTTAAGTGAGCCCAGTGAGTCATGATCTGAGAAATCTCTAGAACCCCTATATTATGCACTGTCCAGACCATCTGGTTGCCCACCATATTCTCCTGAATGTTTACCAATTGAGGTTTCTGGTCTTTAGGAGAAAGGCTCCACATGGAAAAAGCTTGAGACTTTGGGCTATACCCAAAACCCTTTATCATGTCACCCATCTGTACTTTGCTTACCATTTTTAAGTCTGGCTGCTTCCTTATTTGGTCAATGATAAAAGCTGAAGCCAAGTCCCAGCCCTCAGCAAGCAATATGCCACTATTCAAAACCATTTGCCTTGCCTCATCTGGAGAGACATATTCATTGTCAGGGGCATATGCTTGTAAGGCTAATAGGGCCTCATTAGTGATTGTTTCCTCTCCATCAACTTTCAATTGAGCCCTTATTTTCTCCTTCTTATGCCATCTTAGAAAGTCTTTGAATTCATCAGTCTTGATGAAATTGTCATCACTTAGAAATTGTTGTTGATGTATTAATCTTTCACCAATGCATTCCTTTAGAGGCAACTCTATATTCTCCTATTCATCTAGTTACTACCTCTTCCCTTGTCTAATCAACTTTCTTAGGTTATGATAATATAACCTATTCCCAGGAATGAGAGCACTCACTTTATCTTTTTTCTTCTCCTGCCTAACAGTTGAAGTCTGGCCTATGTCAACTTTTTGCCTTTTGGCTGAAGGCTCCTCTACATCATCTAGCTGAGAGACCTCTGTTAGGTCAATGATATGGCCCTCTCCTCCCTACAACTATAGTTCCTTTGCAAAATCTTACTGAGGCTGATCATACTAAGGTGGACGGGCATAATCACCATCACTACCACTTTCATATTCTGATTCTGAATGCTCAGGCTCTTGAGCTCCTTTCTTATCCAAAACATTGTCAAGTTGTTCACAGAGTATATAGAAATGATCTATCATGGCCTTGATCCTATCAAAATAGGGCAAATCAGGGTAAAAGCCTCCAAAAGACAACCCATTTCTCTTTATTTGCATTTCTAGCTTCAGCAATTCCTAAATCCTCTCCCTTCTTGTTCTAATTTCATCTTCATCAAGAAGGTTTCTTGTTGCATCCTATTCTATACATGCACAATGAACATTTGTATTAGGGATTGTGGGGGTTAAAAGCTTCCTAAATCTTTCCATGAAACCCTCAGGGTCAATGTATCTATATAATGCTGCCCCCATTATGCAATTCTCCAACCACTTACTGACTGAGTCAATAGCACCCTTGCCAATGGTAAAATTAAAGATCTTGAGCTGTCTAGGGGTTAAGGTCCCCTTTGTGTGTGGTGCAAAATGTTCATTATCTGTTAATAATAGCTACTAGATGAATCCCATGGCAGCAACTCTTGATGGCACATGGTAGGGTAAGATATGTGGTGGATGTGTACATCCATATAACCTAATCATAGTGAAGTTCTCTTCTAGAAAGAAATATCCCCAGTTGTGATCTCCCTCCCACTTGTCTATATACTCACAAGGCCTCAGTAGTTGCAGTACCTTGATTGGGAGCCTGGTCTTGCTGATGTCCATGCTCTGCATTATTGGATATACAATCCAGTTCTCAAAAGCACAGTAGTCACAATATTTCGATGTATAGTTCCAAATCCTAACCCAAAATTGAATGGGATTAGACCTGTCCTGAAAAATACTTTGAGGATCCAAATTTTTAACATCCATGATCCCAAAGTTAAAATGTAAGAGAAAATGCATCAATATGGAACAGTGGAAGAACCTAGTTTCTTTCTCTTTGGGATCCTTCATCTTCTTCTGCATAGCTACAAATCCTTCATGCATCTTGTCAATGATGTACTGTATGTAGTCATAACTACTGCTAGAATGCACCTCTTGTAAGTCAAGTACCATCATCAAAATTCCAGCATTTATTTTCTCATCTCCTCTATCTATCCCTAACACTTTACACAAGGCATAGGTGATATACTTGATATAGAAATGTAGGTCCTTGAAGCAATAGGGTGTTGTCCCAGGTATAGGAGTAAGATCGTTCCTAACCTCCTTAAGAATATGTTTCTATAATTGACCCCTAGCAATCCCAGGCTTTAACCTATACCTCTCCTCTTGCTTAGTGATATTTGTGCATGTGTATTTGGGAACCTATTGAGAACAACACAAACACTCAATAGGTCATTGCATTAGTCAAAATGGTTAGATAAAACATTCAAAACCACTAATATCAGCCTATTGCCTTCTAACTAGAAAGAGTGTGATTAGTTGCATATTAGCCCTTAGAATATGCTAAAAATCAGTGACATATACTATCCTAGCATGAATGATTTAATTCAAAATCAAGCTAAAAATATGATAAAGCATGTATTCTAGCTCTAGCATGTGAATATTTATCAATGAAGAAGCATGAAATAAGAAGTGCAATATGATTCTAAGAGTAATCCAACAGCATAACAATATAATTGAAATCTAAAGTGAAGGCTCTTTTGCTCTCAAAATAGGCTCCTATTTATAGAAGGATGGGAGAGAGAGAGGGGGGACAAGGTGAATTTATGAGCTAGAAGACCCATAAATGAAAATGTAAGAGGAATTAATGTCCAAGGCATTAATAAGGCATGGTAGAGACATAGGTTTAAGGTCTTGATATTAATGAAGGCCTTAATGAAGCATGGGAGGAAGGCTTGAGAAGGTGGACCTTAAGAAAGTCCAGCTTGAGAAAATGGACTTTCTCAAGTGGGTGGAGTTGCTAAGCATTCCTTAATGGAATGTG
>MU223161.1:1596485-1614620 GCA_018584345.1 Thuja plicata
TAGATTTTCTACTCCCTACTACCCTCAATCTAATGGTCAAGCTGAAGCATCGAATAAGGTTATTGAACAAATATTAAAGAAAATAGTTAACAAACATGCGAAAGATTGGCATACACAACTTACTTATGCTTTGTGGGCTTATAGGACTAGTGTTTGTATGGCCACTGGCACTTCACCTTATAATCTTGTCTCTGGTACTGACACTATCATGCCTTTGGAATTAGAAATACCATCTTTGCATGTTTCATTTCATGGGATCATTGACAAAGATACTTTCTAGGAACAACGATTACAAGAGTTAGAAATGTTAGATGAACAACGAATAAACATTTTGGAACACATTAAGGCCTATCATAAATCACTACAAAAACAATATAATCACAAGGTGATTGAACGGTCATTCTCGGTAGGTGATTTAGTCTTATATAAAAACCAAAGAAATTTGAATGCTCTACCTGGTGAGAAAGGAAAATTTAGTCCAAACTAGCTTGGACCCTTTGTGATAATTGAGGATTTTACTTCAGGTGCTTATAAAATTTCTGATATGAATGGTGTCCCTCTTAAGGAACCTATTAATATTATGCATCTCAAACATTATTTTCCCTAATTCATCATTCTTCCTTTATGTATGTATGTGTTCCTTATAGAATAATTATTTTATAAGTTATGAAAATTAGAATACATTCATACATATTTTCCTTTCCTCTTTCTTTTGTTAAGTGTTGTGCATTGATGAAAATAGAAGTAATCAATCATAGAACTAATTGTTCAAAAACAAATTTTTCTTCATAAATAAACTTTTTTTGAGTTTGGTACATATGTGGCACATGTTCCATATCTATCAATCTCTATCCCTATTCTCTAAAGGTCAGTGGCTCCCAGCTCTCTTGAATCTATGGTGTGAGCTGAGGATCTCAGAATGGTAGTCTGTGTGCGACTCCTCAATATGCTCATCTCCTGGACATGCTCTTGGGCTCTCTATAGATCGGCCATCAATTTTTCTTCTCTTTCTTTGCATAACCTCAGTTCTTGCTATACACATAGGAAGATATCTGCATGCCTTCTAGGATCCCTTTGTCCTATAAGGGACTCTCTCTCACTAGCTGGAAGTCAGTAGGAAATACACATATCCTTTAGAACCTCAGATACAAAACTCCTCCACTCCTCTACACTTGCTACAAAATTCAAATGTAAAACTTCTTTAAATACTTCATCTTGACAAAATATCTATTTAAAATATTCTAAAAACTACATCATACATGGATCTCCTACTTGGGTATCACCAAAGGATCTAGATGGTGGGGGCATGGAATGACTACTCTCTCCTCACTCACTCTGTCTAGGCCTAGGTGGTGGTGTCTTTATGTGCACTCAGGGAGGTTGTCGTGATCTCAAAGGTGAAACATAGACTGCCTGATCACCGGTCCCTATACTGTGGCCTGGGAGCATCTCCTCTGCTCTCTCCTCTTCTCTCTCCTTGATCTCTCCTCCATTATATCCTCTACTCTCTCCTCCTCCATGGGATCTCCCTCGAAAGGAGATTCCTCCTCATCTCTCTGATCCTCCTCCTCTCCCACTGGTATGTCATCTCCTTGGTCATTCCTCTCTGAAGGACCTAGAACACCTATAGGGTAGTCATTAGGGAAGATAAGATGGGTCCCCTATAAACTCTAGTATCTGATATATTATTTTCTAACACCTGCATAGGATATCTCAGGGGATACCTCTATATCCTCAATCTCATCTGTCTCACTATCTACAATGTTAGCTACTGTGGGTTGGTGTATGGTGCCGGATCTCTGATAGTATCTCATCAGATAGACATACCAAGGTACTATCTAAGGGACCCCCTGTATCAAACCAAACTATCTCATCACCCTATCATAGTAGTACAACATCATGACATGATTGATAGGACCTTCTAATAGCTTGCACTACTGTGAATGTCTCAACTGATGTCAAGTATTTTTCCACTCTATCATCTAACAATAAGGTCTCCATATCACATCTATACCTGGTATACGGTCAAGGCATACTCTCCAAAAGAGGATATCTCCATACTACCAGACATCTGCTAGCAGATATGCAAAGGCTCTTGGTGTTATTGCATCTATCAATGCAGGAGTACTCTATGGTCATGTACATGTGTAATGCTCAAACATCCAAACCTATAGCAAGGTGCACACCATAAGACTCTCTCACTGGTATCTCACTAACTGAATCAACTCATGATAAAGATGAGCGAACATGTTGTGGCCCCATGAGATGGTGACCCTATCACTCTCCATCTTGCATATGAGATGGGTGAATGGTGCTAAAAATACTATACCCTTTGTGTTGGGCACTACAACCAAAGAAAGTATACATAGCATCACTCTCTATACCAAAGGTGTCAGACCTGCTAGTATGGCTACCAAAGAAATCTGATCTGATCGGGTCCTCATCTATGGTACTCATCCCAAACAATACTCCATATATACAAAAATATTGGGAGGACCCTATGGTACTCTTGGTCTGACAGGCTCACCTTGGATCAAAATTTGTAGGATCCTGTACACATCCTCTAGCGTGATAGTGATATCTCCTGACGGAAGATGGAAGGAACAAGTATCCTCATCCCATTTCTCTATCATGGCTGATATCATGGACCAATGGAACCTCAACTATGGTAGGACTACTACCCAGTACAATCCCACATCTCTCAATAACTGTATCTCATCCTGTTGTAGCTTGGAAACACTCCCTCTGACAGACAGTAGTAACCCTCTGAAGGGATGCTCTCGAAGATAGACTAGAACCTGTAAGCACAAACATGAATCATATCAATACTTCTTCATCAAAAATCTACAGTACCCACTTTACCTAGTCAAAGTTGACCTTTTTGGTTCAAGGTCAACCTTTATGGGTCAAGGTCAACCTTATTGGGTCAGGGTCAACCTTTGTGGGTCAGGGTCGACCTTCACCCCAAAAAGGATAGAACCTTCCCAGTCAAGGTTGACCTTTATGGGTCAGGGTTGAACTTATTTCATCAGGGTCGACCTTCCTTGTAAAACATGAAATTTTCAACCATAGGCACTATAAATAGGAACTTACCTTGGGCAGTGGTTGTCTGCTAGCTAGGCGCTCCCTTAAAACCTCCATGTGGCTCGCTCAAAATTCCTCTCTCTTCAGCATCCTATATCCTTTTTCAAACTTTGCAAATGGTAAGAATGATGAGGTAAGTATCTCTTCCTCTTATTTATAAGCTATAAATTAGGGTTATTAGGGTTTCATTTGAAATTTTCTAGGTTAAACTCTAATTTTCCCTTTATATGCATTTAGATAGACATCTATTCTTTTCATCATAACTTGAGTTTGGTAGCTCCATTTTTAGTGTCGTTAGAGGAATTAGAATAATGATTCAAATACCTAACCTATTGAATCAATTTATGATGGTTTAGGACCCTTATAACTAGTTTAAGAAAAGACTTTTCAACAAATTGAATATTTAGTGTATAGAAATTACCTTATCACCCTGTTTCACCTTCCATGAATTAGTAAGCCGAATCAGGGGGGCCATAAGGGGCTCTATATACTTCTCAAGATCATCGTAGTAAGACTTAGGTGTTATATGGATTTTCACTAACCTTGTGTGATGTAGGTTGTAGATACTAATGGTTTCTTGCAAGATCTTTACATTGAGGACTTCGTTATATCCTTTTTATACTTTATGATGTTTTTTTACTTTAGCTTGCATATTCACGTAGTATCAAATCTAAGCTAAAGAGGATAAATGTATCATCTTAAAATGGAATCACTTCTATTTTGATAGGTTTAGCACCCTTATTCAGTATGTTATCATATTAGATTCACATTTAGGACACATTTGTGCTTGATTCTACACGATTAGGTGAAATTAGGGTGAGGATCTTGTGGATCCTCCTGGATTTCCCTCTCCATGGATTTTTTCTCTAGGTAGGACCTATGTATTAGTCCTCCTGGGCCTCATCCTACTCTCTCTTTAGACCTCTAGGCCTTCTTAACATTCTAGAATACTCCCTCACCTTCCTAGGTCCCCAGCTGACCTGGGAATCCCATAGATACTTTCTGCTGACTTTCCTGAAACCTCAGGTCAGGGTCAAGGTCAAACCTAACCTAGGTCAGGGTTGAGGTCAACCTTGACCTAGGTCAAGGGTGAGGTCAACATAGACCTTTGTTAGGTGGTGGTCCCGGCTTTCAAATCTGGAGCTTCTCGGGGTCCAGAAGTTAAAATACGTCCCCGGGCTAGGATGCAGAAGTATTTTCTCTGATATTTGAATTAATATATTCCCTCCTTGGTTGGTGATTGTAATTTGTCCATGATTTGAGGTGAAATTTGAATTTGGGTCCCTTGCATTGCTCTGGGAGGCCTATGTTGAGATCTCTATATAAACACTCTCTTTTGCTTTCATTTGATCATGAAAGAAAATGGGGAGATGAGATGATGAAATGATGATGCAAACAAGAAAGCGGATGATATAGAAGGACAAGCTAGGAATAAATATCATATTTCAATCAAGCATTTTTTAGGACAAGCTATTGTGGACCTTCATTGAAGCAAGGAGGCACTCTCTTTCCTCAACATTCAAGCATTCAAAGGACATTATCATGGGGTAGCAATTACGGATTGTGAGTTGATGGGAATACTTTAGCCTTGGGGGCTTGCTAGGCTTTCTTTGTCATATTCAAATCTATGCATTGCTTTCTCATTTCTATGTTATTTTAGGATTGTTAATCGAGAAGATTAGATCTTGATATTGCATATTTAAAGACTCTTTTCAAATACAAATACACACACACACATACATTCTATATTCAGCTATTCCTGGAGGTGGAGATCACCAAAATGGGGGTTTGACTAAGGCAAAACCCTATATAGCCACCCCAAAACCCCTCTTTTCAGATATTTGCATGTGATATTTTTGGGATTTACAGGAGTAGAACAACAGATCTGAGACCAAATTTGGATACCCTTTTCGGCGAACTACCGAGATCTGCAAATAGATTTTTTGTCTACATTGTGTAGGTTAGGGTCAACATTATTGGGTCAGGGATGACATTTGTGGATCAAGGTCAACCTTTTTCATAAGACGGCATTGGATGGGAAAAATATTTCTGGGTTTTGATCGTCTCTACGTTTCGGTTCTGGATCATACTTCAAATTTTCTAGAAGCTCAATATAGGCTTCAAAAAATGAGTTTTTCTAGATCTACTATATTATGAGGTAGGCATCTTATCCCACTATTTCTTTTCAAGATTTCCTCCATTTCTTATCATAATAATTAAGTGTAAAAGATTGAAATTGGACTTAGGATCTCTTTCTTTATGTAATTCTCATTATGCAAATCTTACTTGGGAGATCCTTTGAATAACCCAAATTTAGATCTTACAGGATCATGTGAGGGGATGCATAAGTGTCTTCTCCTCTGATCTAGAGCCTCTGATCAGTCCCAAGACAAAATATATGACTACTGTCCTAAATCAGGATAGGTGCATACATGTGCATATACACCTAGGGCATCAATTCTTTCCTACTTCCGTACAACTTGAGAACCCTAGCTTGTAGAATTATGAAAAACATCCTAAGAAAAATCTTTCCACCAAGGGGCATTATGTTCCCATGGTGGAAAGTGGAGATACACCTAATTCTTCTTGAAACCCTGAATTAGGGCCTACAATTCAAGCAGTGGGTTTGTAAAATCTATAACTTGGAAAATATAATCGATCAAGGCATGAAACCAAAATAAAAAGGAAGAAGAAGAAAAACAATATTCCCCTGTGTCAGATTCACATGCTTCTCTAGCCGTACCTTTCTGTACATGATGACTGTCTACTTCAGAATGCAAGAAAATGGTTATATTTTATTGATTTCAAAATAGTAAGTACATAATTAGCCTACCACCCACTTGAAAGGGATATTGTAGGCACTCCCAATATTTACAAACCAAGTTGAACCAACACGACCATTTGGGAGTCTCATTTCAAAAAGTTGTTAAGTTTGCTCAAAAGTTGCTTGACAACTTTTGAGCAACTTTTACATTTTATGCACTTTTGCAAATCTAGTGACCAAATTTGGTCAAGATGTTATTCATATGATCCCTAGTGGATCCAAACCCTAAAAAATTTAAAACAACCTATTTATAGGGCTTGGGTTCATAAGTGACTCATAGTGACCCAAGGGCTTATATTGTGCCAATCTTGGTACTATGGTCTTACATGGTGACCCAATGACTAAACCTAGAGTGTTTGATGTTTGTAAAGGCCTCTTAGGACCTTGAATGACCCCAAAGGGTCCATAGGAGCATGTGGTTTAGTTTGGGTACTCCTACACCAAAATATTAAACCCTCCTTTTTGCATTCCAATCACATGGGGCTAAGCACTAGAGTTAGAAACCAAGGTCAACATATTCATATGAGTTGGACTCTAGTTAAGATAGACACATCAACAAAGTTGTCAGTCTTCCATCCTTCTTACAAGGCCAATATTTTCATATCAAAGATTGACTCTAGTTCAAAGAAATACATTGATTAATTTCCATCAAAAGTAGAGGTGGAACACTGATTTGCATGACTTATTGAGCCAGAGATATAAACAAAACTTGTAGACATTCTTCCTTCTATAGTTAAATTCTTCATTCCCATGATGTAATAGAAAGTTCATGACCATTTCTTCAAATTTAAATATGAGGGGTTAGTGTATGTTTTTCCTTTAAGTAGAAATATTAGTCTAGAGACAACGGTTCCCAGCTTTTGGAAAAGGATACCAGAAGTGGTTTTGATCCTCTGATTTTCTTGAAGGATGTGGAGCCAGTTGTAATGCTATGAAATTTTTTCCTCTTGATAATTAAATAAGAAATCATAATTTTATAGACCTTGTTTAAATCTAATTTATTCTATGTAGTTTTGGATCTGATATCTATTTGTAATGTTTTTTCCTTTAAACCATAAAATTTCATGTCTCTATTAGCATCTTTAAGTAGATATAATTTCTTCTTATGTAGGTTATAAGTTGTGGTCTCTTTGAATTTTTTCTCAATCTTTTGGTTAGGTGTGAATATCTTTCTCATCCTCGTAGCTTACATTTGAAATTTTTTTTGAACCCTCCTTATGAAATATTGATACATGAGATGTACAATCCTCAATTCTATGTCAATTTCCTTGACTAATCTTCCTTCAAGAGCTCAACTCTAACTTGTGTTGGATTACCTTTGAACAAACCTTGTTCCATCACCTAGTAGAGTAGTTTGTTTATGTTTCTTCCCTTCTACATCTTCTATCCCTTTCCCCATCAATTTTCCCTTTTATTTCAAAGTTTAAAAATGTTATACATCACGAAGGAATCGACCTAGAATCCAAAGATTGAGTCTATACCTAAGGAAACCACACCACCTTTCGAGTGTTTCCATGTTGACCTTGGATACTCAAATATACCCCTCAAAGCATAGGTTGAGGAGGGTAGATTTCAATCCCTCAACAATTTCATATCCCTACCACATCTGTGATTATGTTCTACATTAGACATATGTGCTTTGTAGTTAGTTTCACAGTTGCACCAGATACCCCCTCCCTTTTCATATTTTTCTAGGCTGTTAGGCATTGTAGGGTTGGGAATTCTATAATTATATAGAATCTCAAGGAAGTGTAAGGCTTTTTGGTTGAGTGGAAAAGCGCCTAGTAAAAACTCTGTAAGAAATAATAGGTACTGAGAGAGGGGGTGAATGAGTACTCTTAAAAGTTTTAGATTTTTCTTTATACCTCTAAACCTCAACAAAAGAAAATTCCAATCTATGAATCATATAATTGTACTTGTAAAGTAAAATAGAAATAAATGAAATGGAAACACAAGAAAAAACATAACACTTAATTTTTATCATGGAAACCCTTGGTTAGAGGGAAAAACTAGGGTGGGGATGACACCCACAATATTCTCATTGGAGTAGAAAAGAGTGATATGTTAGAAGCTTAGAATTTGTCACTTTCTAGGTGAGTCACCTTGTTAGGAGTGACTGATACATTTTTACAAGTATCTTCAGTCCTATTAAAGACTACCTTTTTAGAAGATTTTAAACCCACTATTACAGTGTTTACCCTGTTAAGGGATTTACAATAAAGTCTTTCTAGAGGCTACCCTGCTAAGGGATTTTAACTTATTGAAACTATGTTGTAGAGAGAACAACCAAAATCTTGATCTATGGGCCCCTTATTGTTTAGGACTCTTAACCAATAAATTCTCAACCTGACCTTTGTATGTGTCTTCATGTTGACCTCTAAATCAGCCACAACACAACATAGTCATTGCTCAATCATTGAATTGCGAAGATGAACATGAATTGCTCATTCCACAATATCGATTGAATTGACTTGTTGCCTCCTATTTAGTTGGGGTGTTTAATTACTCTCAGAAAAAGAGAAAACAATCATATACCATTGCTAAAATGGAGGATTTGAAAGCTTTGAAAACATAAATGAAATTATTCTATATGAGAGATGCAATTGTAATATAGGAGTGAAGATGCAGATTTTAAGCTAAGAAATTTGAAAAAGATAACATAATTAAGCTATTGATAAGTAAACAAATTAAATTAAGGTGAAGAATGCCATTAAGCTACATGAAATTATACTAAATATGCAATCAAAGCTTAGCAATATGAGGGAATTGAGACAATAATTCACTATAGTTTTGATACTCTAAAAATTTCCCTCCTCAAATGAAGAAAAGAAGTTCCATAATATAGAAAACCTAAAGAGAGGATGAAGAGTTTCTTCGAAATAAACGACTGACTCTTCATCTCTATGGAAGAAGATGAGACAAAATATGGAGGAATTATTTAATTAAATTAATGAATTAATGCCACATGGGTGGCATTTTAATTTGTTTGAATTATTAAATTCAAGTGAGGATAATCCATTCAAATAACCAAATAATATTTAATTCCTTTGGTGTGTATTAGCTAAAGGGGGTGGGATTAATTTAATTTAAAAGCACTTAGGACTTTAGAATTAAATTAATTAATCATAGGGATTTTTAGCTAATAAATCTTGAAAATTTAGGAATTAAATATGGTGTAAGATCTATGCAAATTCAGGTTTTCTGCATTTGAGACTAAATCAATTAAAGTCAATTAGGAAGGATAATTTTCCTACTACAATAGGACTTCGATGATGATAAAATGCACCAAAATTGATTATAATTGTAAGGTGCCAATTTTGGGGTGTTACATTTTTCCCCTCTTTGAATTGATGTGTGAGTAGCGCGTTGATTCAAAGAATAGTTTGATGTGACAGATGAAGATTTCAGGAGTCTAGGTTAGGTTGCCAAGACACTGATCTGATCAAGAAGTAGAACCATCTTTAGAACAAAGCATGATTTTTCAAAGTCTAAGTTAGATTGCAAAGACAACGGTCCAAATACCAATTGAGAGAAAATTGGAATCGGGGTTAGATTGCCCCAATGTCCACTGATAGCTGATGAATATTTAGGACTATCTCCAGAATTAGGGTTAGATTGCCCTAATACAAAGGTTAGCCCTCCGAGATGCGGGTTAGGTTTCCCAGATAATGGTCAAAAATAGCTTTTGAGAGCCATCTTTAGAATGAAGAATGACTTTTAGGAATTAGGGTTAGATTGCCCCAATACCTAATGAGATTTCAAGAATCATCTCCAGAATGAAGCTTAGTCCCCCAATATCTAGGTTAGATTGCCTAGACATTGGTTAGATTGATATATTTCACAAGACTGTCCCCAAAATGAGGCTCAACCTTCAAGAGTTAGGGTTAGATTGCCCTGATACCTGTCCCAAAAGATATTCAAAAGAGATTTTTAGGACTATCTCCAGAAAAAAGCATAATCCTTGAGGATCCCAGTTAGATTTCTCAGATACCTAGAAAGATAGATGACAAGATGCGAGGCATCAAGATGCCTCTAGAGATTCAAGATCATGGAATATCCAATTTTTACCATAAGGTACAATAAAATAAGTATGTGCCAAGTGATGAGATGCCCCTAGCAATGGGGATTTTTGATTCATATTAGACTGATTCAAGAATGATGTGAACAGATTCTATGATGCAATCATTCTTCCCCCTCGAGAGTGAAATTGAAAGATGACACAATAGAAAGATGATTGACAGTAAAATATTGTAGATAGAAGTAAGATCAAAGATCCAGAGGAATGCAGAGATAGATCAAGAGAAGGCAGAATCGATTTAGAGTGATTGGGAGGTCCTGTTGACTAGGTTTAACCATAGTTGACCAAGTTTGACTAGAATTGATGTTTGATGAAAAGATTACAGAAGCTGAGAAAATGATGATGGGAGATGATTCTGACAAGAAAGCCACGTTAAAAAGTTGACTGCACAAGCGTCAGAGCATGTCAGTCCCAAAATTTTAAAACATGATTTTGAGCTACTTAGGAGTTTCAGATTTCAATTTTGATCACAAAAATGGATTCAGAACGGTCAATTTAGCCAAGGGTGCAACTTTCACAAAAAATAGAGCACTTTTGAAAATTAGGTCAAAAGCTATATAAGGCCCAAAGGGGTCATTTTCAAATCATTATTCACTTTTGACTTTAGAGATGGTGAGGGCCCATGCTGATATTGATAGCATTCCCATGCATACACATTGATTCAAGTTCTCTCGATGACACAACTGGCCACCGCAGTATGACGCACCTGTAAGTAATCAAAAAACCATCTTGCATTTCAATTTTTTATCAATTTTTAGATCTTTTAGCCTGCTTTTAGAGCTCTTAAGTATGATTACATCAAGTCTCACATGAGGAAATAGTTTCCTCACACCAAAAAAGGTTACCCCTCATGCAAGAAATTGGTTTCCTCATGTAGGTTAGGGCTTCCTCACATGGGTTCACTCCGTGAGCTCGTGCGAGGTGCACAACGATGCCATGTAAGATTTCATTGCTAGTGGTGAAATCTCGCATGAAGAGAGATCCTGCCTCACGCAAAATAGAAATCTCATGCGGGAAAAGAGTTTCATCACATGGGAATTACTTACTATCTAGAAAGTTGTCGTACAGTATGTCACGGAATTAGCCAATTAGAATGCCTTAGAACTATGTTTAGGATAGATCCATAGCTTTGTTTGTTGTTATTGCTTTGAAAAATCATCATGTTGTGATACTGATCAAATGTTGTCACTTTCTTTGCAGGTTGACTTCCCCGATATTGTTTTTGTGTCTCACCATCCTATCATAGGTGAGCTTCTATAGAGACTAATTGATGTTGAGGGTGCCCATATCGATGGGCTAGGACTATCATATCTTCATGATGTACCTGATATTTGGGTAAATCATGGTCTATTGGGTGCACTTGTCGAGCATTTCCATTCAGAGATGAACACTTTCCATTTGCCACAGGGGGGATGACAGTCACTCTTGAGGACATATATAGGATCTTGAGAGCATAATTTCATGGGGCTCGCATGGAGTACGATACCTAGCCGAGGGTAGGCACACTTGCATTGAGAATGATCTTCTAGGATGATCTAGTGATGGGTCAATCCATCTCTTGGGAGGATCTAGCAAGTAGGTATGGTGTAGAGCACACATTGGTAGTTGTCTTGGCGATGTTCTTGAGTTTCCACCTAGTGCCAGATTGGAGTGTGGCTAGGGAGTCATGTTGCAGCGGATGTTAGCCATGCCAGAAGTGAGTTTCAGATGGGGTGAGTGCATGCTCACATAGATGTACCATGAGATGGAAGAGATTTTGTATTAGAGTGCATAGACCATGGTAGCAAGAGTCATGGTTCTACAGATCTAGGCCTGGGAGCACCTTCCCGTATGTTGACCAATTTTTCATGATACTCAACAGCCCTTAGAGCCATATATTTATAGGTATGCAAGTCTGATAACTCAGCCAGTGCTAGGTAAGATAGGTTAGTGGTGAGCATAGCTAGATGATATGGTAGCAGTTTTATGGAGGCCATGGATAGCTACAGAGTTTTGGGATGATGCACGACAAAAGCTATCGCATATGTTCTACTCACATCCTTTGATCAAGTGCACTATCAGCATCATTGAATGCTTCCTATTGACATGGGTCCTATGATAGTTTGGGAGACCACAGGATGTCTCCCAAGAGTATTGCACATATGCCCAATTCATCGATGAGATGAAGAAGGGCTGGCAGCGGCAGCTAGACTGAGGTCAGAGTATGATAGATGCACGGGTACCACTAGCTAGGTGGGATTATTTAGTAGGGGTGACAGATGCAGGGATGACTCTTGCATACAAAGATCACATCTTATCTCACCCATTCTCAAGATTCACAAATCTTGTTGGCATGGACCCACAGGTATAGTAGGTAGTACAGCCACCACCACAACACTAGGTACTACAGTCACCACTATAGCAGCCAGCATAGCTGCTACCATAGCAGGTACCACCATAGCGAGAGAGAGTATTATGGCTGAGGACTTGGCAAAGTCCCCTTATTCCTAGACGGATGGGATCAGAAATAGGTGCATGGAGTAGTGGTACTCAGGATAGGTCCACTAAGCACAAGGCAGGTGAGAGCTCTGAGCAAGGGGAGGATACTATTATGCCTAATACTGTTATGGTCAATCCACAGGTAGGAGGATAGGTGGCATAGTTACAGGAGGCTCTTAGGAAGAGCTGGGAGAGAGTGAGGTAGGTACAGAGGGATCAGGATGACTACCATACACAGGTGGTCATTCAGGAGACCTAAGTGACTGAGCAGGATCAAGATATTCGCGGACTATAAGAGGCACTAGCCAGAGCATAGGCAGAGGTGAGATATGAGGCTGCTTAGTTAGCCTATTATTATGTTGCATACATGATCACAGTTCTTGAGGTAGCAGACCAAGTTTTTCTATTTTCAGAGTATGGTGGGGCACGGGCTATCCCACAGGCACCTCCTCAGTAGCAGGCCATGCCACCTCCTCCACCTCCTCTGGGTGGGAGTGGCTAGAGGAGACATTTGATATACATATTGTACCACCATTTTGATATACCATGCTCAAGTATCACCATTGTACACTTGATTGATTGATATATATGAGCTCGATTTTGGCATCATTGTACTTGTTTATATATTGCTTTAAGATTGTATGTCTTGTGAGATGTTTCCTATATGATTAGATGTATGGATTAGAAATTTATGCCATGGACAAATATGCAAATGTTTATGCACATGTTTTATTGATGTATGAATGAATGTAATGAAATGATAGATGTTAGATGGATAAATGCCATGTATGATTTGATCTATGCTTATAATGGATGCACTTGTTTATGGATATGTAAATGCAAATGAATGTATGGAAATGGACTTTTGTGGAAATGAATGTAATGCAATGAATGTAATGGTACTAATCATCTCATGTAGGATATTATAATATACAACAGGTACTAACCAAAAGAATATGAAAAAAGATTGAGAGCAAGGACCGGACGCTTGTGCAGTCAAGAGGAAGCCAGGACAAAAGATGAGAAACTTTGAAAAATGAGAAGACAATGAAGAGATCACCAAAACTATCACTATGCAAGCTTAAAATGTGAATGAAAGCCTAAGCTAAATGAAACCCTATGACCTGGTTGTTGGACTCATCACATAACTATCATCATCAAATATTTTTGGAACATCGGAGTCAATACAATCCTTACTGGTGCTACTACAACCATAAGAATATAAATATGACTTTCATCGGATACAATGTAGGAAACAAACATAAGCACCAAGGCACAAAAGCCAAGATGACGTGAACATTATTTCCAATTTTATATAGTAAGAGTACACAAGTAAACAAACAGAGAAATAACAGTCAAGGAGATAGTTCCAACCTCCCCTTGGCGTACAAATAAATAAGATCAAGGGATGTCAGGCTTTTCCACCTTAGTGTAGAAGCTCTTATCACATACACCCAATTTATTTGATGTTGTCAAATCATTGAAACCACACCCATGAGCAGTAGACAAAGAAAATATTAATTAAATTCATGAGAACAAATAGCATACAAAGAAAGATTCAATCATAGCTCAGCGTGTTTCAAAGTTTACAAATGTACATGTGTTTAGGGGTGTTAAAAAACACCATTGTGCTTATGGGTGCAATGTGTTTGATTAATATCGAGAGATGTTTACATTGTGATGTATGATGTGTGTTGAAAAAATAGGTGTGTCCAAAGATAGTGTTGAAAAAAATGGTTTGATTGGGGTGTTGAGAGACACCATTTTGTTCCAGTAGATAGTTGTCCTTTAGAACTGACAAGATTAGTGACTCTAGTGTAAACTAAAGATGTGATCAAAGTGGGGAGCCATGCCCCCAAGTACTAAACAGATTGATGTCGAATAGGAAGATAGTGAGTTGATGTGAGAAATCTCAGTAGTACAGAGACAATAGGCAGACGTAGTGAGAATCACTGGTGACTGACGTGAGAGAGATTCTCAAGTATAAAGATCAATGTGAGATCTAGGCATTATCTAGTAGACTCAATGAGAACCACTAGTGACTGATGTGAAGAGGAGAGAGACTCCAAAAGATAGGACAATGCCCCTAGACCAGGAAGATGCCCCCGAGTGTGACTAGTTTCAATCCATGTGAAGTCGAGAAAAAAAATCTCAAAAATGACTAAGAGCAAAGGCATGAGCGAGAAAACTAAAGAAGGAAAGAAAACTAAAGCAAGAAAGCAAACTAAAGTAGGAAAGCAAACTAAAGCATGAAAGAAAACTAAAGTAGGAAAGTAGGAGAGAAAATTACAAGAAAGCCAAGGGATGCCGTGATAGATATAGCATTGTGGAACAAGAGGCGCTTGTTTGCCAGGTTTTCACCATCTTGGCAGAAATTCTATTTTTTCTACCATGACACCTGTTTACCAAGTTTTCATCAATGACACATTTTTCTCTTTTTCTTTTTATTTGTATTTTTCATTTTTTTATTTTTTTTGGTATTTTTGATTTTTTTTTTTTTTGTATTTTTTCAATTTTCAAATTTTTTGGTATTATCAAGGCGCCTATTTACCAGGTTTTCACTAGATAATAGATAGATCAAAGTTCCTAGTTGCTAGGTTTTCACTAAGATGATCATTTTTTTGGGACATTTTGCAATTTTTAGTATATTGTCATAATAGAGTATGTACATGAGTGTTCAGAAGACATCTCAACTATAGACCTTCTTCAGATGAAGAGCATTGATAGGCTCTTTGAGTTGTTCCCCCTCTATGGTAGAGAGCTGGTAAGTGCCAGACCCAAATACTATAGTGATAACATATAGACCAAGCTACTTTGGTTCAAATTTTCCTTTCTAGACCCGCTATTGTTGATTCTTGGGGCTCTCTCTCAGGATGAGATCACCCATTTGGAATTCCCTTGATCTGACCTTCTTGTTGTAGCTTTTAGATATTCTCTTCTGATATTCTTAGAGATGATCAAACACCACTTTCTAATGTTCATCCAGTACTTCAAGCTCTTGTAGCTGAGATATTCTGATATCATCATCAGTAATGAGGCCCTTTAAAGAGACTCGCAAGGTAGGAATCTCTACCTCAATAGGAAGCACTATATTTGTACCATAAACTAGAGAAAAGGGCGTGGCCCGTTGGTTTCCATATACTGGTGCGGTAAGCCCATAAAGCTAGACTAATTTGGAGATGCCAGTCTCATCCAAATTTGTGTACTGTGCGGTGTAAGATCTTGAGAATAGTCTTATTTGAAGCTTCCACCTATCCATTACCCTGGGGATCATAGATAGAAGACGAGTGTTGAATAATTCTAAACTTAGTGCATAAATCTATTAGATCCTTGTTCTTGAACTACCTCCCATTGTTAATGATTATTGATGAGGGTACACCATATCTACAAATGATGTAGTTCAGTATAAACATGGCCACAAACTTGACATCAGCTACAATGAGAGGCACTACTTCAACCCACTTGGTAAAATGTTCTGTAGTAGTAATGATTTATTTATGTCCCCTTGAAGAAGACTGATGTATCTGACCCACCAAGTCAAAGGCCCACTACTGAAATGGCCAAAAGCTGATGAAAGGAATGAGCTCCTTGGCAAGAGCGTGGATCAAATTTCCTTGAAGCTGGCACTATTTGCAAGATTTAGCAAATTGTATAGCTTCTTTCTCCATATTCAGCTAATAGTAACCAGCTCTAATAAGTTTGCGAGCCAGTGTCAGGCCATTTGAGTGAGACCCATAGATGCCTTCATGCACCTCTAGTAATGCATGCTTGGACTCATCAGGTTCTAAACACCTAAGTAGGGTACCATCTAGACCTTGCCTATATAAGTCGTTAGCTATGATTACAAACCATTAAGCACTATAGATTAAGTGACATTTCTCATTTCAAGTGTAGGTGTATGGAATGATCTGGTCATGAAGGTAGGAGTAAATATGGTGGTACCAAGATGTGTTGGTGATATTTCTTATTTGGCGGTTCTCCCGGTTCCTTGTCCTTTTTCTATTTCTGGCTTATCCATTTCAGTCCCTTCTTGTTCAGTCTGGCTTCAACTCTGCAAATTTTCAGATTTTCATGGTTATTCCTTACCCAAATTGTCAAAACCTTGAAAAAACCCTAGAAGCCTAGTGTTGAACGATGCATTTTAAACCCTCAGCCATGTCTTATGTTTTGTCATTACCTTTTTCAAGTCACTAAAGACATGTGCTCTAAGTCAGGTCGCTTGATCGCTTTACCAGGATCGAATATGACAAAGCTTCTCCTGACTTAGTTTTCCCTTTGTGTCACGTAGTCTCATTAAGAAATCGAATATTCCGTTAGTGTCTCGAGACTTGGCGATCTCTCTTTAGTCGGGTTGTCACTTGATATCATGTTATGAGCTTTAAAAGGAACGGGACCCGCCTCAGTCGGGTGATCGTGAGAAGAGTCAATAGGTCAAAGAAATGTCTTCCGACTTCGCGATTCACTTCATGTCGCATGATCGCTGGATCAGGACATTCAAATAGTTAAAGCTTTGCTTTAGTCGCGTGGTCTCGTGATAAGTTGACAGTTAGAGGATAACATTCTCGACTCAGCGACTAACGGCTTCCTGCTAAGAGATTTGCCTCAGTCAGGATGTCGCCAGATCAGGGCGGTGACTCAGTTGATCAGAAAGTATTACATGGACAAAAGAAAAGATGACATCTGTCACAGAGCTAGTGGTTGTCGCCTGATCACTTGATAAAGGAAATGGATCACGCGATAACAAGACTAAGGTATGTTTGCCCTCAGTCACGAAGTCTCCTGATAATTTAAGGGCATAAGGAAATGTAAAGTGATTAAAAGACAGCCGTGCGATGAAGGAATTAAAGGATCTGACGGTGGTCGCTAAGTCTCGTAATAAAAGTGCCCCAGGGAAAAAGTCCTTCCGACTAAGTGATTAGGGTATGTCGCAAGGTCGCTGTAAACAGAAAAGGGCACGTGCTTCAAGTTAAAGGTAAAGACACAGGATCACCCGACTCAGTGACTGAAGGACTGTTCAATGCATCGCTTACTCGCTAATGTTTTCAGATGAAAGGAATACAGCTCGCGACTGTGCGACAAGAAAAAAAAGGATAGCTATCGCGCACTAGCCGATCGAACAAGATAAAGGGAATAGAGCTTGCAAGTATGCGATGAGCCAAAAGAAGATAGATGTCGCGCACTCATGGTCAAGTATGAAGTAACATAAAAGGGCTTGCGAGTGTGCGACGAGCCAAAGGACAGAATGCATCGCTCACTCGCGCATAAAATGAAAGCTGGAATGTTAAGATGGCGAGTGAGCGACTAGAAAAAGTTTGCAATGAAAAAGTGAATGTCGCTCAGTCGCCGAGGCTCAAGTGGTATGGAAAGTTAGCTCGTGAGTTAGCGGCGAGTTGTCAGTGAGGGAGGCGTCACTTACTCGCAGGAATCAAAAAGATAAAAGGAAAAGTGGCGCGAGTATGCGATAGACACAAAATAAAGTTCACAAGTTAAATGCATCGCTCACTCGCATGGATCAAAGAGAAAAGTATAAAAGTGGAGCGAGTGTGCGACTGACATGAAATAAAGATCAAAGACAATGCATCGCTCAGTCGCAGAAGGTAAAAAGTGCAGTGAAAATGGATGGCGACTATGCGATGAGAAATAAAAAGATGTGTCGCTCACTCGCGGGGAT
>MU223161.1:1622415-1693799 GCA_018584345.1 Thuja plicata
GCTCGAAAACGAAGAAGGACCTTATCCAGTCCTTAGCAATTAGGCTTTTCTTGTCCCTGAATTAGTATTAGGAAGCATGGTGTTCAAGTAGTTATTTCAAGCACTGTGATTCATACAAGAAAAATCCGTAACAAGATGAGTCATGTCCAATGACTAAATAGATCATTCGGGATTCAGTGGAATTATAAGCAGGGTAGCATAACGTCTCCACTAGGAATTCATGTCTAAAGTCATTTTATAGAATTTGTAACATGGAAGCCAGAGTAGCCATGACATCGACTACTTTATTATCTTCCCTTGGAATTTTTTGGAAAGTAATGTGTGCAAAGTATTTCTTGAGATCATCAACCATCTTTTTATAAGGCACCAATTTTTCATCTTTTGTTTGGTAGATATCGTTCACCTAATTGATTACCAACTATGAATCTCTAAAGGCCTTTAGCTCATCGACACACCATTCAATAGAAATTCTTAATCCATTAATTAGGGCCTCATACTTAGTAGTGTTATTTGTGCAAGGAAATAACATTGTGTAAGCCTTTGGTAATAAATATTGTTGAGGTGTAATGAACAAGATTCTGACACCTGACCCCTGCTAGGTGAATGATCCATCAAAGAACATGGTCCATGACTGATGTGTGAGAAGCATGATGGACTCATCTAGGAACTTAATCCTTAATGGTTGATAGTCTGCAAGAGGTGCCTTAGCTAACTGATCTTCAATTGCTTTCCCTTTGATATCTTTTCTTTCCATATACTTAATGTAAAATTCATTGAGTATCATGACCCACTTAGCTAATCTACCCGTGAGGGCAGCTTTGTTGTGTAAGAACATTAATGGATCAATTTTTGCAATGAGCCTTCTAGTGTGAGCAAGCATGTAATTCTGTAACTTATAGGAAGCAAACACCACCACCAAGAAAACTTTCTCAATGACAAAATAATTCATTTCATAGGAGACCAATGTTTTGTTGATGTAATAGATTGCTCTTTCTTTATTGTTTAGATATTCTTGGGCCAATAGAGAGCCCAAAGATGTTTCTATAGCTGAGATGTATAAGATTAATGGATTCCCATAAATAGGAGGCATTAATATAGGTGGATTAGCC
Organism: Thuja plicata; assembly: GCA_018584345.1. Lineage (NCBI taxonomy): Eukaryota > Viridiplantae > Streptophyta > Pinopsida > Cupressales > Cupressaceae > Thuja > Thuja plicata. The sequence continues at coordinate 1,623,525 of MU223161.1, forward strand.
AGATATTGTTTGATTTTTTGAAGACCTTGTTCACATTCCTTATTCCATCCATAGGTCACACCTTTATGCAGAGTTTTAGTAAATGGCTGTGACTTGTCAGCTAACTATGAGATGAAGCACTATATAGACTAAAGCCAACCTTGAAGGCCTCTTATTTGACTGATATTGTGAGGTAGAGGCATTTCCATGATACCTTGCACCTTTTTAGGGTCCACCTCGATACCTTTTGCAGAGATGATATAACCAAGCAATTTTCTGGAAGTTACTCCAAATGCACATTTCTTAGGATTGAGACGTAGTCTAAACTTTTCCATATGATCCAGTATAGGGCCTAGATTAGTAAGATGTTCTTTCCTGTCCATACTTTTAGCAAGGGTGTTTTAAACATAATCCTCCATTATTTTGTGCATCATATCATGAAATATAGTAGTGACTTCTCTCTGATACGTGGTTTCAACATTCTTGAGACCAAAAGGCATAACATTCCAGCAGAAAGTACCCCACGCACAAGTGAAGGCAGTCTTTTCTTGGTCCTCTGACATAATTTTGATTTGGTTGTAGCCAGAGAAACCATCCATTAGGGAGTACATCTTGTACCCTACTCTCATATCCACAATCATATCAATGTTGGGTAGTGGGAAATCATCTTTTGGGCATGCCTTGTTTAAGTCCTTGAAGTCTATGCAGACTCTAATAGATTTTTCATGCTTTGACACTAGAACTATGTTGGAGATCCATTTTTCATAGTCAATTTCTCTAATGAACCCATCTTTTAGGAGTTTCTCTAATTCCGCCTTGACAAGTAGAGCCACATGTGGATGAATTTTTCTAAGTTTTTTCTTGACTGGTTTTACCCCAAGAGCTATTGATAGGTGATGCATGATAAGATTAGGATTTACACCAGGCATGTCAGAGTATGTCCATGAAATGTTTATCTTTTTCTCTTTGAAGAAATATGTGAATTCTTTGAGTTCTTCTCCAGACAATAATTTAGCCACATGAATAATGTGTGGATGTTCTTCTGTACCCTGATTTACTGGCTGAGTCGGCTCAATTAGCACCGATGATCATTCCTAGAAATGACTCAGAAGTGTATCAAGTACCTCATCCTTAGGTACCTTGGAGAGGTTTTCACCTTCAGATACATCTATTCTTAAATTACTTTTTTTGGCTCTGACACTACCACAAAGTGGTTTTCACCGTCAGAGAGCCTATTTTTTCTTCTTTTGATTTTTTGACTAAGATACTTGATATCACCCTCAGTCACGTTCACACTTTCTTCACTAGTGGAGGATGTTACAGGTTTAACAACATGAAGATAACAGGCTAGAGCATAGTAATTCTAGAATATGAGGACTTCGTTGGATGAGGAAGGGGAATTCTAGTCTATTAGCTTAGGATGTTGGAGTGAGAGAAAAGTGAGGGGTTCAAGTGCATTAACGATATAATGATTGAAAGCGTGGACTAGTAAGATGAGACCTAGAGAAATCTCATCCAAAGGTGTATTCAAATCCCTTTGACTCCTAGAAACTATAGTAGAAGACACGTTAGCATTTATGGAATTAGACTCATTAAACCTTACACTAGAACTTTCAACCATGTCGAGAAGGTTTTCAGATGTATGTGTAGTATCAACATTCATGTCAAAGGATCCTTCTGAAAAACTGTCAAACACATATTCATGGGAATCTATGTCTGAACTCTGACTGGGATGTTTGCACCATCAAGGTTTAAGATTTCTTGTGACACTAGCCTATTCTTGCACAAACTGCTCTTGAAACTGTGGTGGTATGTATCATTCACCCTGGAAACTAGGGTCTTGTAACACTTTCCATTGTTCATATGTCAAAGGAGTGAATAGAATAGTCCCATTGGAGTCACTTCTAGCCTTGGTTTTAATGACATGTGTTATGATGTCATCTGGCTCAGCAAAGAAAGCTTCCAAATATGGAGGAATAGGATAAGGAAAGCAATCCTCATCAGAGCTATCCTCTGTGGTGTCAACTATAGTTGTGCCTTCAGGTTCTAGTGGAGGATCTAGTTTTGGCACAAATTTGTTAATCCCTAGATGGAACAGGATCTTCTTGAAGCCTAAACCAGTTGTGTCTTTCATCCTTTGACCTGTAGCTTTAATAGGTTCAACTAGCCCATTTTCATTCATCCCTATTGGACCACTCCCTTTGTATCCAAAGCATTTCATAATTTTAAGACCTTCACTATTGGGATCTAGTTCATGAGCTGGGGTAGTCTATTTAGATATGTCCTTTCCTTTGTAAAGACAAGATTTAATATCTCTTTCCTCATCTTAATCTTCTAATGGTTTTGAAGCCTGTACAAAGGCACCATCATAAACTATTTTAGGAGTAGAAGATTTATTATTCTTAAAAGGTCTCCCGTAAGAATAAGGAGATGGAGGTAGAGCTGCTAGTGATAGCACTGGTTCTATTTGATACCCCCCATGCCTATGTATTTGATTTTCAAAGCCTATTCCATGTCTCTAAGCTTGGCATCATAGAATTATATGGATTCTCTGTTAGTAGGAACAAAACTATTAGCTGACTGTGTGAGTGTATTACAAGAAGAGATCATATTAGCAGGAACTGACACTTCTATGCCATGGAAAGGAAACTTGATGCACTAATGATATGTAGAGGGAACCACTTGCATTTCATGGATCCACAATCTTCCCAACAAGATTTTATAAGAAAGAGGAATGTCCAGCACTTGACAAGTGACATCTCTTTCAACAGGTCCACACCGAATGGGTATCACAACTAAATATTTAGACTTTATTTCTTCTTCTTCATATGCTTTGATAGTAATTTTATTGCGAGAATCTATGTGATCTTCATCATAGCCTAGCTGAGTGAGAAAGTGAGTAGAGAAGATGTTGAGGCCATCACCATTATCAATAAGGATGTGGCGGGAAAGTTTTTTTCCAATCATGACCTCTATATGCAAAGGAGCGTTATGCAGGTGGCTGACCAAATGGTCATCTTCTTCTGAGAAAGATAGATAGTTTGGTGAAGTAAAGTGACCCACCATAGATTGAAACTGATCAAGATTAATGTCTTTAGGGATGTTAGCCTCTGCACAAGATCTAGTAATAATGTTTGCGCAATCCTTAAACAATTCAGGTTCAGACCAGTGAGACCCAGGTCCTCTCAATACAAATGAGGTCTTAGGCTTAGGAGAATCCCTTCTCCCCTTGATAGTAATCACATCACAATACTCAACTTTGACAAGTTCAATCATGTTGATGGCATTGTCATTAGGGGTATGCATATAGTTAACCTTGGCATTATTGTTCTTACTGTTGGAAGACTCACCTTTCTTGTGAGGAGGGAAGGGGTCTTTAAATGCCTGGTGATCTAAATTCTTATTATGATTCTCCACATAAATATACTCATTATCAATCAGATCTTGGACCTTATGGCACAACTGAAGACAAGTAGAAGTCTTATGACCCTTGTTCTAGTGATGGTCACAGTATGTGTTGTCGTTCCACCAATGGGGTCATGGTTGCAAATCATATGGATGCTTGTCCAAAGGAGTGAGAATCTAGTTTTGCACCAAAGTCTTGTAAACTACATCAAGCGGTTCTCCCAAGGAAGTAAATTCACGCTTGGGTCGAGGGGCCCAAGGTTTGTTGTTAGAGAATCTAGAAGGTAGATGAGTGTTTGTTGCATCCTTTTCAGCAGTTTTGATCGCTTGTATTCTAGAAGTAAGATTGAAAATTAGTTTTGACATAGCTAGGGTCACATTATCAACCACTCCATCATTCACAATGTCCCTATTCTTTTTGACAAACTTCCCTTTATCTTTGTTGGAAGAGGAGGAACCTTGTTTGTTGTCTTTGTATAAATTCAATTCCCCTTTCTTAACCATAAATGCCTCTATCCTCACAGCTTGTTTAATCATGTTGTAAAAATTGAGAGGACCTTGAAGTTGTACCTGATACCCAAAATCATGAGTGAGATTGTCCAAGAAGATGTCAAGTTTCTCAGATTTGGGTATTTTATGAGGATACTTGGTGCAAAGTTGTCTCCATCTCTGGAGAAATGTCAGGAATGGATCCCCTTGTCTTTTCTTGAGATTGCAAAGGTCCCTGATGTTGACAGGATGTTTTATGTTGTGAGAATAATGCTAGATAAAGAGATTTTCAATCTCATCAAAAGTCTTAATGTCAGTGGGTAGTCAATAAAACCACTCCATGGTAGGTCCACCTAGGCTTCAGGGAAAGAGATGCATTAAATAAGTTTGATCATGAATGAACTACATAGATAGGGCACCATATTCTCTCAAATGATCCTAAGGATTGGTGGTATCTAGATATTTATCATACTTAGGGAGTTCCACACCCTTGGGAAAAGGTGGCATATGAAGACTTATATCAAAAAGAAAAGGACAGATTCTCTCCATCGTGAATTGTTGTGTGGGTTTATCCTTATCCTTTACAAGTTGTCTAATTTGGTTTTGCATATCTTGAATCATCTTTTGCAATTTGGTAGTCTCAGTCTCTTCCTCTTTAGTCACAAGTGTTTCCACTTTGAAATCTGAGGGTAGCTTAACTCCTTGGTTTGCCAAATCTAGAAAATATTTCTCTTTATCTTCCACAAGGAGAATTCCCATCATCTTGATGAGAGCCTTATTAGATTTTGTAGCATCTATATCATTTTGAGTTATCGAATCATCATCATTATCGAGGATCTCATAAATCCTTGGGTTCTGATCTTGACTCTGGTCATGTGGGGGAGGGCGATGGTGATGTTGATCACCTTGTTGACCCTAATCATTTTGAGATTGGTCATGGACCTCACTATATTGACCTTGTAGGTAATTGAAAGGGCTTCCCATGTTGTTGATGTGGGATTGTGCTATGTGCACAACTTTAGTGTGAGTGTGTGTATCGAGCTGAGAGTTCATGGGCAATGTAACTTTTGGCAGGTCAAAGGGGTTGATGGGTTTGGAAGGATCAATAGGTTCACAAGGATCGATAGGACCAAAAGGATTGGTATGATCAAAAGGATCAATGAGGTAGTGAGGATCGTCAATAGGGCTGACCCAAGTAGATGACCTTCCAAAGTTTTGTTGATCTGAAAGAAATGGGTTCTATTGATCTTGAAACAAGGGATTATAGCATAGCTGGAACACTGGTTTCTGATTTAGACTGGGATATATGCTAAATAGTGAGGAGGAATGTGATGATCCCTCTTGACTATCTGATTGAACAATAGGTTTGGAATGACCTCTTCCTTGATTATGAGGTTTAACTCTACCTATTCCAGAACCATGAATGGGAAATATGTTGCCACTTCTAGTCATAACAAGCATAGACAAAGATGAAAGAAGAGAAAACTTAGGATCCAACTCAGAACTCTATCTCTAGAAATAGTGAAAAGGAGATAAAGGCTATAATAGCCAATATGTGAAATGCACCTAGCACGAATTGTCAAGAGTATGGCTAGAATAGTCAAGATGTGACTATCATGTCACAAGGTACAAAAGCATAGAATAGTAGGATAGAGAACAAAGAGAGAAAACAAGTTTGAGCAAGAATCGATCGGTTCACAACTCGAGACAATCAATTTCAGACTGCAAACAAAAAGGAAATAGGCAATCAGATCTTGGACAAAAATCAGATCAGGCAAAAAAATCATCAGTCAACAAGAAATAACTCACTATTTTAGGACACTAGAGGACAGATTTGTGTGAGAAAGTGTTGGTTCACACAAGGAAACTCTTAACTGCATGCGAGAAAATGAAATCTCGCATGAAGAAATACTCAGTTTCTGGAATGTCACACAAGAAAAATCTAGGTTTCGATAGATCGACTAAATTTTTCAGACAAAAATTAGATTTTGAGACATAGTCAAGATTGTTCTCTGACAAAATATCTAGATTTAGGACAATTTTATGACAGTTCAGATTAGCAATCTCATTTTGAATGTGACAAGCAATTGTTAACAAGCACAAAGTTTTGATCAAACAATAGTGACGCAAGAAGTAGTTGCAAACAGTTCTACCAAGGACAAGGCAACTTGGAAGAATCATGGGAGTCTTTTATTTAATCATGATTGGATAGTTTAAGACTTGAACCAAACACTTAGTTATCCCTACAAAAAAATGGTAGAGAAGACAAAATTCATGCTTCACTGACCTATGTGTATGTGTTAACCTCACACAATAGTGTCACCCCTGAGAGGGCACCCGTGTTTTTGGTATTTCCAAGGACTCAATAATATATGTTTGAAGTTTACCCTTAAAGCAGGGGCCAATGTCATATACCACTTCAAGCATCTAGGTGCATACCTATGTTGAGAATCTAGGGGAGAGATTCTTCCCCCTCCCTACACACAGATTATGTCTTCTTTCAGAGGTGATCTGGGTAGGCATATAACTAAGAAATTTTTTAGTGGGATTCCATTCACAATAACCTTCGGTGTCCCTAATATAGGGCTGGGGCCTCACAGCCACAACAACACTTGAAAGTCATACACCCCCGCAAGAAGGGCTGGGAGCAGCGCCGCTCAGTACAATAGACAAGGATTTCTCAAGATGATAGTTAGAATCCTGAGAAAGAAGTTACCATGGCTTTGGAGTCTTTGAACTCAACAAAGAATAATTTATTATAGTGAGGTAGAATCACCAGTGATAGCTGTGTACTCACTTGGGTCATTCTCAGAGGTTCAACATCTGGTAGGCCCTCTAAAGGTGACACAAAACTTGGCTCAGATTCAAGGTTCGGATTTTTTTATTCTGTCAAAGAGAGAAGAGCATACTTCTCTACCTCTTCACCTTATCCAAACACACAAGACATATTCATCATCGAGATAACTCTCCTCCAACCAATTCACAAGCTTTTGGGTTTTTGATTCTCTCAGAGAGAGAAGAGCCTAATCCCCTAACAAGCGAACATGCTAAAGGTTTGTTAACTTTCCTTGCTTCCCTAGGTCTCCATCATGTTAGCAATGTCTGGGTCTCGGATTCATCCATGGGCATCACTTCCATGTAATGAAGATCCTATTCCCCTATTTTCTATCAAGATTCCCAAGAAATTTAACAAGGCCCTATTTATACTATGTGATGAAAGCAATAAACAAGCACAACGTTTTAAAATGATCTTTGACAACCGTCCTACAAGAAAACCGTTAGCAAGTTTATGTGGAAATACACAATACACTTCTCACACACTCAACCTAATGATTGAAACATCAATCTTAGGGCATGTACAATGACAATCCACCAGTGATTGGACTCCAAGATACACACAATATACATAACCCTTATTGGGATAGTAGACTCAATTAGGTCTCTCTGAGAGGTGTTTGGGAAACAACTTTAAATCTTCTTTTGTGACTTGGAATTTTTTCAAAATATTCTAGTAACCTTTTGGGACTTATGCAAGACTCCAAGTTATAGGACCCAACTCTACTCCATCACCCCTTAACCCTTACTATATTCACATACCTAATAGGCCTAATTAAGCTTGGTTAACAAAGCAAGTATAAATAAATAGGTTCACAAAATTGATCCAACACCTCATATTTTATATTCTACCCCAACTTGTTCCAAATCCACCATTTACCAAGTCACTCTGCTCCTTTTGTCAAACTTTCTACACCAATTCATCATTCTTAGGCTAAATACATGGTGTTATTTAGCCTAGGGCTTGATGGATAAAATAATAAACCAACACTTCCCATCCTGAGCCTTTGGAATAATTAAAGTACATCCCTAAATTTCATTTCTAAAGTGTCCAAGGAATTCCAATGGTAATATGTCAAGTTAGGGCTTCATCTTTGAAACACACTTGAATATGGAGGGTTTCCTGAATAGTCTGAACAAAAATGAATAGAACTCTTTCTCCTAATATCAAAAAATGAACTCAAAAGAATACATATGAAATATAAATCACTCTACTACATTCTCATGGCAAGAATTTAGTCACTCCAATTCGTACAATGTCATACAACACTAGAAAATAGTGAATTCTCAGGAAAATTCAATATTGTTTTTTTTCAAATCCACCAAGAATCGTACAATGTCATCAATCTCTTCTTGGACAGACCTATCCTATCTCAAATAGACCATTTCCAATGACCATAACCATATTTATAATATTTATGACTGTTGGAACCAAATTTTCAACTTCTCGAGTAACTTTTCAACAAATTGCAAAAAAGCAACTTTGCAACTTTTTGCACTTTTTGCATTTGTTGTTAACAACATTTCAAATCTTGCACTTTGCATCCTATCAACCACTAATGGATCCAAATATTATCTAGGACCATTTATAAGGTCATTATTAGACAATATATCATAAACTCCTATGACATCCTATTTGACTTAACACTAAGGTCTTATTGGTCTAAGGAGAGCCAAGGTTTATAAAACATGTTTGGGACCTGTAGCCTTAAAAAATGGACCAAATAAAATCATTTGGTTGATCCTAAATATATAAACTTATTACATAAAATGAACCCTTGGAAGACATCATGTGGTTCTTTGTACCATATTCCTCAATTTAAAAATAACTCAAGTCTCTTGAGTTGGAATCTCTACAAGGGTTGCTCCAGCTTTACCAATATCCCCTTCTATCATCCACGTGGCATCTTCAGAAGGTGTTTTCATCCATTTGACCAAGAATTCAAAATATTTTATCCTTCTTCTCTTGTGATTGACCCTCTTGTCCAAAATTCACTCTATCTTAGGATTTGGTTTCTTTGGAAGGTTTTCTTGCAAGTCTATCTGATATGTACTTTGGTCACTCGCATCACAAACATCACTTATAGGACCCTTATATGAAAAAATGTCAGACATATTACATATTGGAAACAAGCCAATATCATAGGCTAAATATATTTTTTATGCATTGTTCCCACATCTTTTGAGGATCTTGAAAGGATGTATCTTCTTCATCATTAATTTGGTGTACTTTTCTTTAGGCAATCTCTCCTTTTTAAGATGAATCATCACCATATCTCCCACCTGATACTACAAATGTCCTCTTTTCTTGATAGTATTTTGTTTATACTTATCAATGACATGTTTCAACTTGTCTTGTGCCTGTTGATGAATCTCTTTCATTACCTCTACAAATTCCTCTACTTGGGAACCTCTTTTATCTATTTCTTTGACATCCCTCAACTCCAAGACACCCCTTGGATGTGAGCATGAATAATCATAAATGGACTAAGACCATTACTCCTATTTACTGAGTCATTATATGAAATTTCTACCCGTGGAAATATATTATCCCATCTAGTTCCATGTTCCTTTGTTAGGCATATTAAGAGGTTACCAAGAGACCTATTTATCACCTATGTTTTACCATCTAAGTAAGGGTGATAAGAAGATTAAAAAGATAGATTTTTTCCCAATCTCTTCCAAAGAGTCCTCCAAAAATGTCCCACAAAATTAGAATCCCTATCAGAGATAATGGACAATGGTAAACCATGGATTCTAAAAATCTCTTTAAAGAATATCCCTCCAATATCATATGCATCATGGGTTGTTTTACAATGTAATAAATGAACCATTTTGGAAAATCTATCCATATTTACATACACACTATCATAACCAAATTTTGTTTTAGGGAGTCCTATTACAAAGTCCATACTTACAAAATTGCAAGGTTTATTAGGGATTGGAAGAGGTGTGTATAAACCTACTTTTGAAGTGTTCCCTTTGGAATTTTTACAAACCAAACACCCCTCTACATACCTTCTTACATTTGTCTGCATCTTTGGCCAGAAGTAAAATCTCCTCACAAGTTCAAGAGTTTTATCAACTCCAAAGTGTCCTACCAAACTACCACAATGCTTTTCATTGATTATATTTTTTGTCATGGACCCCTCTAGTACACAAAGATTACTCCCTTTGAACATCATTCCTTCTTGAAATATGAAATCACAAAAATTGGTATGATACCTATCACTCATATCCATGCAAACTTGATAAGCCTCCTTGAAATCTTCATCACTTGGATACATGTCCTTCATGGAGTGGATTCCTACACTTTTCAACTAAACCTACTTCAGTGTCTAATTTATCCTATTAAGGGTATTAGCTACTTTATTGGCTATCCCTTTCTTATTCTTGATGGTAAAGGTGTAGGATTGAAAAATCTCCATCCACTTCATATGTTTGTGGTTTATCTTTTCATGTCTAATCAAGAAACTAAGAGCATGGTTTCTGATCATAGGTTGAGTACTTTTATTTTCATTCATTTATTTTTTCACTAAAGATAGCAACATTCCTTCCTTCTTGAATCAAAACCCCACTAATAGCCTTGTTACTTCCGTCACATTCAACTATGAAGACCTTATAAAATATTGGTAAAACCAGTATGGGTTTATCTTCCACTCTCCTTTTCAAATACTCAAATGAGTTTTATGCTTCCTTATTCCATAGAAAATTACATTTCCTACCTTCTAGTATACTATTTATAATGGGAGAACACACACCACTGAAATTCTAATAAATTTTCTATTAAAACTTGAGAGTCAATGAAAATATTTTACATCTGATGCAAATTTTCTGGTTGGCTAATTTAGGATTTCTTCTACCTTATTGGAATCCATCTTGAGACTATCTTGTGATATCATAAAGCCAAGAAACACAAGCTCCTCCTACAAGAACACACTCTTTTAAAAATTTATCTTTAACAATTGTTCATGAAGTCTCTTAAAAAGCAAGTGTAAGTGTCTTGGGTGTTCATCCCTATCCTTAATAAAAATTAGTATATCATCTAGGTATACCAAAAAAATCTTGTTAATTTAAGGCTTCAATACTTCATTCATAAGCCTCATAAAATTTCTAGGGGCATTAGAGATCCCAAAAGACATTACTAGCCACTCAAAAAGACTCTCTATTGTTTTCAAGGCTATTTTCAACTCATCTCCCTCTCTTATCCTTATCTGGTGGTAGTCACTCTCTAGATCCACCTTTGAGTACTACTTCCCCCTCCTAAACAATCCAATAGGTCTTCTATCCTAGGCATATGAAACCTATATCTTATAGTGATGTTTTTTATAGCCCTAGAGTCTATAGAAAGTATCCATGTCCCTTGTTTCTTGGTAACCAACACTACAGGGAGTGCACAAGGGCTTATGTTCTTCCTTATGAACGCCTTAGTCATTAGTTCTTCAATATTTCTTGCAATCTCCTTATTCTACTTTGGAGTCATTTTATAGGCTGCCTTGTTTGGTAAGGTGGTACCAGGGATTAGGTATATACAATGGCTAACATCTCTTTGTGGTGGTAAATTATCCAAGACACTATCTACAACTACCCCTTATACCTGTCTAACATGTCCTTCAATTCCTTAGGACCTACACTTCTCTCCCACACTTGGTCTTTGCTCTTCTCTACTGGTGTTCATTTTTGTCTCACCACTATTTTAATGAATGGCGTGTCCTTCTTTTTCAGGGTATTCATAAACTATTTCTCCCCTAATAGCATCACACTTGTCACTACATGTTTCTCCTGACCATCATCATCTAGTGGGGACATGGTGTATTTTTACCCATCCCTAGCCACATAATACATGTTTTTCTTCTCATCATGTTTTTCATCTACATCATACTGTCAGGACCTACCTAGAATTAATTAACATGTGTCCATCTCTATTACATCACATATGATCTTATCTTTGTACTCTCCTATGGTGAATTATACCCAAACTTGTTCACTAATTAGGTCCTGTTGTTCCTTGGTCAACCATGAGACTCTATAGGGGTAAGGGTGAGGGATCTTTTGGAGTTTAATCTTATCAACCATTTCTTTAAAATCTAAATTATCTATGGAACTAGAATCTACTATAACTTTACATACCTTTCCATTCATCTTACAATTGATTTTGAACAATGATTTCCTTTGGGGTGGCTCCTTAGTTGTGGGGACCTTTAAGAGTGTTCTATGAAATATCAAACATTCACCTTGCTCAGGGTTTGTAGGTCTTGAAGTTTAGGTGTGATATGAAGACACACTTTGCATCTTATTGAGTCAATTGTGCTCTTATGTTTCCCCCTTCTTGTTAGAACCAATATTCTGAGGAAACCTACATGATTTATGTCCAACTTAGTTGTAAGTGAAGCACCTTCCTATGAAAACATTTGGTCTTCTACCCACAATCTTCTTCTACCACTAGGTCTTCTTCCTCTAAAATTGCCTCTATGATTTGCTTCACCATCTTGATCTTGATTTCTTATCTCTCCTTGAGGTTTACAAGATGTTCCTCTTCATCCAAACCTACCCCTTCCTCTGATGTTTTCTCCTCTTCCTCTACTATATATATCTCCCTTCCTCCTTATTTTCTCTTCAATATTAAGTGCCATTTGAAAACACTTATGCGTTGTCTCAAGATTAAACAAGCTAAGTTCATCTTGGTTGCTATACTTCAGTCCATTCAAGTATCTTGCCAATTTATGCTTCTCATTCTCAAGAAGCTTTTCCTTAAGAGTTATTTTATGAAACTCTTATGTATAAGTTCTCATATCTAAGTCTCTCTACCTTACATTTTGTAGCTTCTTGTGCAACATCACCTCATAGTACTCTAGTATAAACAGTTTCTTCACCTCTGTAACCATCATCTTCCATGAAGAGATGAGATTCTTTTATTCTTTTATCCTTTTATTTTCAAGTAAATTCCACAAACTAAGGGCGGGGCCCTTCATCTTTTATTTTTCTATCTTCACTTTCTATCTTCCATGAATATCATCAAATTGAAAATGATTCTCAAGTTCCTCCAACCAATCCATACATTCATTTCTATTCAACTTGTCATAGAAAACATGTAGGTTCATCATTTCTTTCTTCCCTGCCCTCTTAAGGGCTTCAAGAAAAGGTCTCTAGTCTACAGGTACTCCATCCTACCCAAGGTTTTCTTCTTCACCTCCTTATTCTTCCTCTTCATTAGAGTCTTCTCCTCCTTTGTTCACCTTTCCTTTCAACTTTTCTAATTCTCTTTTCATGTCCCTATTCTCTTCCCTTACTGCCCTACTTTCTATCATTTTCTCTTTGACTAGCTTTTCCAATTCCAAATTATTCATACTCATAGGGATATCTCTTTCTCCTTCTTCTCCTTATAAAATTATGACTCCACTTCTTTTCCAAAATAGATTCTATTGTGCTCTGATACAAACTGATGTAGAGAGCACAACCAAAAGCTTGATCTATGGGCCCTTCTTAGTTGGGACTCTTAACCAATCAATTCTTAACCCCACATTGTCTAACTACTTATTATTGAAATATCCTACCCATTCCATGAACATGGTGTATCCCTTACAACTTTCTTGACTCCTTAAGGTTTAGATCTAATTAGGACAATTTTGTGCTTTAGGGACCCCTTTCCTCAAACTAGATCAATTTGTGAAAATACACACTACACTTCTCACACAGTCAACCTAATGATTGAGACATCAATATTAGGGAATATATAGTGATAATCCACCACTTATTTGATTCCAAGACACCCACAACACACCTAACCCTTATTGGGCTAGTAGACCTAATTAGGTCTTTCCGGTTGGGTTTTTGACAACAACTTTAACTATTCCTTAGTGACTTGGAATTTTTTTTTATATATTCTAGTACTCTTTTGGGACTTATTAAATAATCCCAAGTTCTAGGACCCTACTCTTCTCCATCACCCCTTAACCCTTACCATGTTCACAGATCTATTAGGCCTAATTAGGCTTGGTTAGCAAAGAAAGTATAAATAAATGGGTTCACAAAATCAATCCAACACCTTAGAGTTGTTCTTATACCCCAAATTTTTCCAAATACACCATTTAACAGGTGACACTACTCATTTTGTTTGACTGTCTACACCAATTCATCATTCTTAGGCTAAATACATGGGATTATTTAGCCTAGGGCTTGATGGATAAAATAGCACACCAACACTTCCCATCCTGATCCTATTCAATCATTAAATTTACATCCCTAACTTTAATTTCCCAAGTGGCCATGGAATTCCACTAGTAAAATGTCAAGTTAGGGCTCCATCTTTGAAACACACTTGAATATGGAGGGTTTCTTGAACAGTCTTAACAAAAATAAATAGAAATCCCTCCTATGATCACCAAATTAAATCAAAGAAAATTAATATGAAATATAACTCACTCTACTACATTCCCATGGAAATAATTCAATCACTCCAATCCGTACAATGTCCTAAAACACCAAAAAATAGAGAATTCTTAGGAAATTCAATGTTTCTTTTATTCAAATCCACCAAGAATTGTACAATGTCATCAATATCTTCTTTGACAGGCATATCATATCTCAAATATACTATTTACAATTACCATAACCATCTTTTCAATATTTATGACCGTTGGAACAAAATATTTAACTTCTCGAGCAACTTTTCAACAAATTGCAAAAGTGCAAAAGTGCAACTTTGCAACTTTTTCCACTTTTTGCATTTGTTGTCAACAAAATTTCAAATCTTTCACTTTGCATCCTATCAACTGCTAAATAATCCAAATATTATCTAGGACCATTTCTAAGGTCATTATTAGAAAAATATCATAAACTCCTACGACAACTTATTATACTTAACACTAAGGTCCTATTGGTCTAAGGAGACCCAAGGTTTATAAAACACCTTTGGGACCCTTAGGCTTACAAAATGGACCAAATAACATGATTATGTTGATCCTTAGGATCCAAACTTATTACATCAAATGAACCCTTGGAATATATGATGTGGTTCTCTACACCAAAGTATTAGGAAAAGAGCAAGAGTAAGTGACCTGTGATATGAACTCCTTAATGCTCATAAGATCATTTGATGCTCTGTTCTTGTAGTATAACCAATCTTGATTCTTCTATGTAGATATATCCATAATAATTGTTCAAGATCATACTTTTCAACAAAAATGTAAACTACAATCAAACAAAATAACTCTCTAATAATTCATCATCATATATCATTATGTAATGTGTTTACCTTCGATTGTAAACCTAATTAGGGTTTTTGTTTCCATCCAAAATAGATTTATCAATCATAACTAACTCATAGAAACTAGAAATCCTTACTGTGTCATACATAACAAACCTTAATTTTTTATCTCCAATGTGAAATATTTCTTCAATGTTATTAGCCAAAATGTACCTTGAATTCATAAACAAATCTATGCACAATTACCTAAGAATTGACTTATCAAACACTTTAAACTTTGTACTACATTTTTCATTTTTTCCAGATTCATTGAATCATCCACTTTCATGACATATTTAGCAAACAATCAGAACTATTTAATAACCTTTATTTTTTACTTATTCAATGAACTGACCAATTGGTGGTATCTTCACCTATGCCTTTACCGGTGTGACCTAAGAGTCACGGTTAGGAATCATAGTATACCTTTTGCCTTTACACATTTTTTTGTACCGATAGAAAACTTGTCTTCCTTTACTAATTTGTCTTTTTCACCTATTGTCTTCCTCACTTGACTTCTCTTCACCAATTAGATATTTTGTGTACCAGTTCCTATAACTTCAAATACTTGCAAGAAACCATATTACCTATGTAATGGTTTTCCATTAATGAAAAATGTACTCTCTAAAATCATTATCAATGCCATCTATCAACATTATACAATCAACATTCTCCCCTTTTGGCAGTCATGGGAAAACCTTGTGAAATTTTCAAAAATATCAAAAATTTCAAAACCTATACTCCATGTCTGATTAAAAACTCCCCCTGAGTCTGTAGCACCCCCTTTATTGATGACAGGTAACTGATTAAATGTTTGACTATATTAAGTTGAAGATAATGCAAGACATTAAATCAGTTAATGGTTTGTATTGTCATTGATGTCAACTTTATATCATCTATATGGTCATATACATAATGCCAAATACTTGATAGAATCAATGGAACAGAGGTTATGCCATCAGCAATGCATAAAAGTCAAGTATTCACCAAGTGACAGACTACACCATCGGTAAATACAGAGATAAAGTCACAGTGATGCCCGATGAATAGAAGACAGTGTTGCCTGATGAAGAAAAAACACAGGATGCCTGACGAGCTAAAAATAGTGTTGCCCAATGAGCAAGATCCAATCATGCCCAACAGAGGGAGATCCTGAAGCTAACTGAAGCTGCACTGATAGAACTGGAAGTTGTCACCGGCAACAAACTACAAAAGTGACTGATAGAACAGAGAGATCAGAAAATGACAAAATATCTAGCTGGCAGAGCTAAAGGATAGACTTAACTAGTTGTTTTATTTTTTTTATTCGACCATAGTTAAGTAAGTGATTTGTACAGTTGGCAAGAAGATAACTACGAGAAAAATTAGGAGTTAAAGCCGCAAATCAATTTGGCTAGATTGTTTTTCATGCCAAGAATCAAGAATCAAGAACCTAGAATTAAGGGATATCATGTCTATTTAAGAGACAAGCATAATTCATTCCTGCAAGCAATCAGATACATGGGGGAGTGAACTGATAGAAGATGCTGAAGAGAAACTGATGAAGGATAAACTTCATGCAGTCCTGATCAATCAAGCTAAGGGAGAGATAAAGAATTCTATAGACATCGATGAAGAGAAAAGCATAGCATCACATAGCAAAAAAAGTTAAGTAAAAAGGAATTGAATTGATACATTGATCAGAAAGATATTGTGAGTAAATAGATCAGAAAATCTGCAATTCAGTTACATTCAAAACAGGTCATTTTGTTTCAGTTTAACCATTGAAGCATTAAGTCTCTTAACAGAGCAGGACTTAATAGTCTTTTTTTAATTGAGGTATAACCTAACAGATTACCAAAAGGTTGACTCATGATAGTAGCATTGGTCTTACCTAAATCCTATTGACATTCTAAGAAGGAGGTTGATTCAAGGATGGTAGTAAGATTAGCATAAAGCCTATTGACAGTCATGAGACTGATTCAAGGATGGTAGCGTAGATGCCAAATACTAAGTGACAACCTATGTATAAAAATCCTCTAACAAGGTTGCACTTAACCGTGTGTTTGTAACCTTTAACAAGGTTGTCTCCTAACAGGGCTCACTTCAGAAGAGTGAAAATTTGGGGTACTGGTCCCAGTGGTTTTTCCCTTAACAGGGTTTCCACATTAAAATCCTTGTGTTATATGTTTATGGTTTATTAATTTATTGTTTTACAATCTACATATGCATTTATGGATTGACTGGTATACTCTGCATATTTACTGAGTATCGGTAAATACAGTTTACTACTTATTGGTTATCAAGGAGAAGGACATACAAGGTAAACTGACAAACAGTTATTTGTTTCAAGTATTTCAAAGGCATACATCTTGTAGGGACTTAATAATTGGATAATTATTGATTGGTGGATTAAATTTTAAATTGGATAAATTTTTGAGGCCACTGATTCACCCCCCCCCCCTCTTAGTTATTACTAATAGAGCTTGTGTGCTTAGAAGGAAAGTTTCAAGACCTAAGTAAAGATCACAAGATGAATAGATGAGATGTGCCCAAGTTGAACAAGGACAAATTTGCTTCATGGAAAAGAAGGATAAAGCTTCACTTATCAGGTATTAGAAATTATATTACTCAATACTTAAGTACTGAATATGTGTTGCCTACAGGACCATTGACAGTAGATCAATTGAGAGTAAAGCATGAACACAACTGCATGGTTATAGAACTCTCAACCTCACTCTCTGATACCCAATTTGAGGATGTCAAAGATTGCAAAAATGCAAAGACAATGTGGGACAAATTAAAGCTTGTACATGGAGGTGATGCAAATGTTCTAAGAGCAAAGGCAGAAATCCTTAGAGGAAATTTTGATGATCTTAGAATGAAATAAGGTGAAAACATCACTCAGTACAACACAAGAATAAAAGAAGTAGTCAATGCTATACGAGGTGTTGGAGGTACACTTGCAGAGGAGACAGTGGTAAGTAAAATCTTGAGAACCCTATTGCCTGTATATGCTATTAGAGTCTCTGATATTCAAGAAATGAGAGTAATAGAAAATAATACCATCACTATTGATAGCCTAATTGGTAGACTGATTTCATTTCAGATGAACAATTTTGATAATAGTGTCTTACCAAGTTTAGATTCTGCATTCAAGTCTTCTATGAGAATAAGAAAATCTAGCCAGAGACTCTCATCTAGAAGAGACAGTGAAAGAAAAAGTGAAGAAGAAGATCTAGATGAAATTGAAGCACTCATGGCAAGAAGAATGCTAAGAGGTAAAGGTAAATACAAAGGTAAGTTACCACTTATATGTTTTAATTGTAAAGAGATTGGACACCTTGCTACAAGATGTCCTAAGAGAAAAGATGACAGAAATGATAAAAAATATTTTGAGAAGAAATCTAACAGAAGTGATAAAAAAGATTACAGAGGTTACTGACGATCAGAAAGAAGTGACACCCGATATTACAAGGACAAAGGAAAGAAAGCTAGCTATCTAGTTGCTTGCAAAGATGAAGATACTGACACCAAACCAGATGATGATGTTGAGATAGTGTTTGTAGCTTTAAAGGATGATTCAGATGAAGATGAAAGGTATGAAAAAACTACACTCATATCTAAGATTAGTAAGAATAATATCTAGATTATAGATAGTGGCTGCAGTCACCATATGACCGGTGACAAAGAAAATTTTAATACTTTTGAATACTATAAAGGTGGTACAGTAAGAATGGGAAATGATTCACCTTGTCAAATTGAAGGTAAAGGAACAGTAATGTTGAATAACCTGATTAAATGTGAAAATGCTTATTGGGTAAAAGGATTGAATTATAATCTGTTGAGTGTTTCTCAGCTGAGTAATTCAGGTTATAAAGTAGCATTTGAGAACAAGAAGGAAAATATCTTCAATGAATCAGAAAAACTGATTGGTATTGGTGAACAGACCAAAGGTAACTTATTTTATATGAATGATACTAACCGGACTTGCTTGATGACTAGAAATGAAGACATATGGTTGTGGCACAAAAGGTTGTGTCATGTGAACTTTGACAACATGATGAAGATAAGCAAGAAAAAAGTGTAAGAGGCTTACCGACAATGACAAAGCCAAACAACATCATGTGTAAGAATTGTCAAAAAGGTAAAATGACAAAGTCTAGTTTCAAAAGTAAAACCCATACATCTGATGATATTATAGAATTAGTCCATACTAATTTATGTGGACCTATGAGGACAAAGAGCTATTATGGAGATAGATATTTTATTCTATTTGTTGATGATTACTCTAGAATGATGATAGTCATGTTTCTAAAAGAAAAATATGAAGCATTCAAGATGTTTAAACGGTATAAGGCTATTGTAGAGAAAAAAAGTGGCAAGGATCTAAAATATTTGAGATCAAATAGAGGAGGAGAATTTATATCAGATGAATTTACTAATTTATGTAATGAGCATGGAATAAAAAGATAGGTTTATGTACCAAGAACACCATAGAAAAATGGGATTGCTGAGAGAAGGAACAGAACAATAGTTGATTGTGCAAGAACCCTGATGATAGAGAAGGACATCACCTAGAACTTCTGGAGAGAAGTTATTAGCACTGCTGTTTATACACTTAACAGAGTACAATTAAGAAAGGACTCAAAGAAGACTCCTTATGAGCTATGGTATGGTAAAACACCCAATGTAAGTTACTTCAAAACTTTTGGCAGTCAATGTTATGTCTTAAAAGATCAGAGAAATGGAAAGCTAGACGCCAAAAGTGAAGGTATTTTTTTGGGGTATTCTACCAAAAGCAAATCTTTTAAATGTCTACTCAAGGCTTCTAACAAAATAGTTGAAAGTGAAAATGTCAAGATTGATGAATTTGTAGAAAAGAATGAGCTGGAAAGCACAAAATAACTAGAGGACTACAACAATATTGTATACTATGAAGAACCTATTGACGGGGTTTTGCTGACCGGGTCCGCCAACAGTCATAAGTTGTCACTGGGTTCCAGGAAAATCGGCCAACTTCGCCTGCAAAAGGTTTTCCAGGGGAATAAATCCTCTGGGCCTTTAAGCACTTGGGTGTCGGGTCTGGACGGTGCGGGGCTTGGTCGGGAGAGGTGACTGTTTTCGAGGGGGATAGCTGGTTTCTTCAACTCATCTTCTCTGGAGATTCGATCAAAGTAAGGTTTTTCCGAGCGCTCTATACTTAGCAAATAAAATGAAAAAGATCCTGCAGGGTTAGAAATATTTCATCTAACTATAGTCATGCTGAAATGTCTGAAACATCAATAATACCCTGGTAGACTACACTAAATACCGAAGAAACACATAACCATCAGCTAGCATTATATCAGTAGCGGGAGTAAAGAGTTTGTTAATCTACTTTAACATACCAGAGTAAAAGACATAAAGAACATTAAAAAACAAAATACCATTAACTCAGAAGCAGGAATGCCAACAACATCATTGCCAAGAATTCTTCCTCCTTCATTAATATTTAGTCCAGCAAGCACTGGTGCATGATACAATGGCATCTCCAGGGGAGCATATAACTATCAAAAACAGAACAATGGAGCACTGAGCTCTGCAACTTAGAAGAGAAAATCACTTTTCTATTGCTTATGGACAACAAAATCATCAATTTTGCTGACCCTTGGAAATGGGCCGATTTGCTTATTTATACAACTCTCTTCTAACCCTAACCCTATTTACATTATGTTTCAATAAAATACAATATCTGGGGGCCGGTACTACCTGTGCCAACCTACAAAAGACTTGGAGATGGAATAGGTCTACCATGTCAGAGGAAGAAGACAAGAATACACATCGGAAGAATCGGTCTCGAGAAGAGAGCTAGAGAGGAGAAAGAAGAAATTAGGTCCCCCAGGGACCGAGGCTACATGCCTCATAAATGGAAAATGCGGCACCCTGTCTCCAATGTGCTAGGTGTACCTCTGAACTACGCCTCGAGAAGACCAACCTGTTAGAAAACCAACCACGGAGTTGACACCCATTGATGGGACCAACTATCCTCTGATAGTCTTTATTAACCACCTCTAAAAGTGACCAGTCGGCCTCGGGGACCAGGACACGGGTCACTTGAAAGAATACAAAACTTTGGATCTGGAAATCTGGTATCCAAAAACTTATGCCCCCAAAAGAATAAAGAATACTCAATGTGAGTTTTCCCCGGCCTCTGGAGAAAGCTCAAGGTTGCTTATTATCGTTGAAGGCTTGAAGGAGGCGGGAAATGCCATCTTCATCTATCTCTTTTAGGTTGGCCCTTCTGTGCCTAGCCACTTCAACTTGTTCCCCTAGGTCTGGAACATTTTCTCTGAATTCATCCGCCATCCTCGCCGCGTCATGGCCCTTAAGTATCATTTCAGTTAATCTTGCCATCTGGGTCCCATCTATCCCGTCCGGGGATTGATACTGGGATGCCATTATTTCATCAAAACTCCCCAAAACTGACTCTTCGGGGGTATAGATATCTGTACTAAGGGGATCAGCCCTGGAAGCCTTTATTACAAAAGACTTGTATAAATTGGAAGAATATTTTACTGTGTTTACCTTTTCTTGTAAGGACTCTACCAGTTGCTTGCTTCCCTCTTTTGCCTAGGGACACCTCTGCAACATTGTAATCCACAGGATCTATAGTTGCTTCATCAGCGTCTGGGGGAGGTGTTTCCACCATGACAACGGTTTCTCTACTCGGCCCAGTTTGCAAAGTGTGAACTGTCCGGGCTTTCTTCACCTTCGGCGGGGCCTGAACTTGGGCCATCATCTCGGCCAGGGAGAGAGGAATCACCAGAGCTGACTGAGTTTTTCTCTTTCTGCTATTTACCAGCCACTGAGGTGGGAGAGGTGGCCTTCCTACCAGAGTTTGTTCTCCTGATTCTTTCCCAGTGTCCAGTGGTTTTTGCTCCTCTTCAACGTGGACTTCATTTGTCCCTCCCCCTACCTCAACCTCTGCAGCAACATCCTTTTCAATCTCCATCTCCTCAGCCTGGTCCTGTATGTTTATTGTTGGGTCTGTACCCTGGTAGGCTTCCTGAGGGATGTCTTCTTTGAGATTCTTTTCTTGTTCTTCTTGGTCTTCTTCTTCCGGGGCCTCTTCTTCTGTCGGCACTTCCTTCGGCAGCATGGGAGGTGTCAGGCCAAGATTTAAAGTTTGAGCCGCTGTGATCACCTTCCCAAAAGAGGATCCCAGGAGTAGCCCTTGGAACATGGCAGCTGGGGTAATGGTTGTTCCCGAAGGTCTGGGTTCCCCAGCGGATGCCGTTTGTTCACTCAATTTTTGTTGGTCCACTCCCAGACCTTGCATTGCTTGAGCCCCAGAGATAATCCCTGGTTCCTGCTCCTTTTCTTCTACTTGCTGCTCTTGTTGTGCAACTTCGTGCTCGGTCCCTGGGACTTCTGTCCCTTCTTGTGTATTGTCCCCCTGTAAGTTGTCAAACTCATCGACCACAAATAAATCAAACTCTTCTGGTGGGGGACTAGTCGGGACTTCTGCCGACTCTATTTCCTTTTCTGGCTCTGGGGAACTGGAAGAAAGAAATTCCACTTCCCAACGGAGGGACACCACTGGTGCTGGCTCTACCTTGGGCTATTTTATGTGCTTTCTCTTCCTCTGGGTAACCAAAGGCAGCCCCGCTTCGGCTATTGCTACCGCTTCCATGGGATCCACCCATGTTGCCTTCACCATTAGGGCTGCCAGCGACGAGGAGGAAGGAGGACGAATTTGTCTGACCATGAGCGGCGGAGTGGCAAGCCTCATTATTAAATGCTCCCTCATCTGTTGGGAGGCAGCCACAGATTGCTTGATCTATTCTTGTATAGGGACTTCCTGTGCGGAGGGTGTTGTAGCTATCTTTTTCCCCTTGTCCGTGCCCTGTGAAGAAGTCCCGGCCCTCGGGGTCAATCTTGGTGCCGGCTATGGTGCTAATTTTGGCGTTGGTTGGGGAGCTTGACACATACTCCTGGGGCACACCTTTTTGAAATACGTGTGACTTCGCTCGACCACTTCCTGAGTGAAGTCCTCAATCATGGGCCCCTCCTGGGCAGCCCAATCCATTGTCAGTAGAACCATTTTATCGATCCCCTTTTCTTTGTACTGGGGATCGATGGTGGGGGCGGCGTTAGAGAAGCCCAGAGGGAATCTCCAGAGCTTTAGTTCCTACATCATTCTGGCTATCATCCTAACATAGTGCCTGCTCCGCACATCCACATCATCCTGGAAATCAGCCCAAAATTCCTCCATGTGTATTTGATGGGGCTCTGAAGCCCGGGGTAGTGCCGTTGCAATTTTCCCATGCGGATCAAAGTTCTTCTGCGCCAAATAGAATTCCTGCAAGTTATAACTTTTCAGCTCATTGTCTTCCTCCTTCGCGGCAGCTAGACTGCAGGTGTAGTTCCCACAGATGATTAGGAATGAGACGTTGGGGACCTTCTTGAGGACTAAGAAGGCGTGCAAATCAATCATTTGCCGGTAGTATTCTAGCATCACGATCTTGTCCCCGCAATGCCTGGGCAACAAGTAGGGTTTCCCAGAGAAGCTGACAACCCTAATGTATGTATGCTGCTGGAATTAGATATAGTAGTGTCCATAACTACTGACTAACTTCATCACCTCAGTCGACAGGTGGTATCCAAAATCCTGGGTGGGTGTGAGCAGGTGATAGTAAATGAACGCATCATTTACCTAGCAGAAACTGGGGAAGCTGGCCTCCCATTGGATTTGTGGGAAATGGTCCCACGGTGCTTTTTTCCCCAAGCCAATCCCAAGCATGCCATCTGTAAGTAGGCCATTGGAATGGGGCCTCTGCTATGCTAGGGCCCAGAAAACATAAGAAGACATAAAGAACTTCTTCTTTTGGTCCAACTAGAGGAATTGGGAGTCGACGTGATTAGAGATTATTATCGCCTAGTTGAAGAATTCTCCCTTAGTGGAGATGCCGAGGAGAAAATAGTACATCCATTTGGAAAACTCCTGGGCGAAGGGTTTCCCAAATACCCAGGCTAATGCTATCATCCCCATCTGGATGCTCTCCTTGAATTCAGAGTGGGGGATTTCTATCTTCATTCCCTTTGGGTCCCTCTTCGGGGCCTTGAGCCAATGGGTATTCATGTACACCCAGGCAGCATCCTCCAGTTGTGTAAACTGTTCTAAGGCATCAGCCCTTGTAACAACTGTGGCTCTGTCGAACTATGGGATTCCCAATCCCGCCCGGAAGGTGTTTGGGTTGAGGGATACCAGAGGAGTGGGGTATCTTGTAGGTTTTGTAGCTGCAAGCATAACGGCCTGAATAGAGGAGTTGTAGTTGGCCGCTAGCATCAGGATAAGCTCTGAAGACTGCATGGAGCAAGGGAAGCAAGCTGCCCGGAGGATCTCAGAACCTCCGACGTTGATTGCTAATGGATCCCTAGCTTGTCGCTGGATGTGCATTACTTTTACCAAGGCTTGCATCTCTGCCCACATTCTGATGCTGGTGTCAGTTATAAGTTTAACCCTAGACTCAATCTTTGAGCCCGTAATGACATTGTTCTGCATGAACTTCATGGTGAGGGGAAATTTCTCCAGGGCCCTCTCCATCTTAGATTTCATAGCTGCCCTGGTTTCTGTCACTGTTGGCAGTTCTGGACTTCTGGGAGGAGACGATGCAGATGCTTCAGACATGTTTGAAGATGAGGTCCGGGAACCTGCAAGGCAAGGCGACCGTCAGAATATTTTTTATCAAAATAAAGTAGTTACTCCAGGGTCCAGAGATCTTGCCCCTGTGACATTTTCTTTCATGAAAAGTTAGTATTATGCAAGGGTAACCAAAAAGCAAAACACATCACAAACTTAGGATCTCCATCATACATCTGGGTCTGGGAAATTTTATCACACTTGGAAAATACATAGGATGGATGGTGGTAAGAGGTCCGAAGCCCGAAGAAATGACCGTTAGCAAGGATGCATGAAAAGGCAAGTTGTCAAGCCCATGTGGACACCACGTGTGTTGGCATTAAATGGATGCGATGGCGATGACAGCGGAGCCAACTATCTGAACGTACGAAAAGGGAAAGCCACTTGGCTGGAATTGATTGCACGCATGGGACGTAAATGAGGTTCTGACAGACTTCATGGAGGAAAGAGAAAACTGCCTGTTTGAAACCAGCCGCGAGCCAGGTTTCAAACAGGCAGTTTTCTGCCCCGAAGCAAGTTCGAGGGCGGAAAACCAGAAGCAAAGGTGACCCAACCAGCCTGTCAAGCCACCCATAAGGATATACATGAAGCTGAAGGAATATACACATAGAAATGGGGAGATTTATAGGGGCTATATTATAACTATACACATATACACTTGAATATACAACACGGGATGACACCCGCGAGAAAACCAGACAAGACGGACACAAATATGTATAGTTATCTACACTCTTTACACTATTTACGCTATTTACAGAAAGACAACCTCTACACAGAGGGTGGACAACCCTCTGGCAGAGCCAACCCACCAACAGGTGGCAAAACTAGAAGACAAAAGACCAGAGAAAATGGGAAACACAACAAAGCAAGACAAGCCAAAAATAGGCAAAAAACCAAAGAAAATCCAAAGAGCTGAAGCAAAATAGAGAGGAGGGAAAGCAGAAACACCAACCTGAGAATGCAGAAAGCAAAGGAAAGGGAAGGGTTACTGAGGGAGCTCTGCAATAGCTCAAGTTATCTGACGGCCAGAATCACCACCCTGAAGCACTTGCACTTGCCTGAGAATGACAGAAGATGTTAAGCACTGATTACCACAAACTCTCTGGAAACGCTCTGTTAATCACTTTGAAATCACTATAAGTGCTCAAATATTTTAATCACAGTAAATGTGAAAATGACAGATAAA
This sequence comes from Thuja plicata, assembly GCA_018584345.1. Lineage (NCBI taxonomy): Eukaryota > Viridiplantae > Streptophyta > Pinopsida > Cupressales > Cupressaceae > Thuja > Thuja plicata. The sequence goes on from MU223161.1 coordinate 1,649,331, forward strand.
ACCTATTTATACCCACGGTAAAAAGTAATCCTCCTCTTTTCGGCGATCCCCGGACAGACACAACCTCCGGACTCCGGGCCTGGGGATTCTTTGGGATTATATCCCTAAGGACATCATGGTGAAGAATCCCGAAGTCCAGAATCTAGTTCCCACCAAAGAATGACCTCCAGGACCGGAGTCCTAGAGGTGGAAACCAAACAATAGACAAAACAAACCACCGGGGAAGAAAGCCTCGAAGAAAGAAAACAAAAGGAAAGAAAGGCAAGGCAAAGCCGCAAGCAAAAGAAAACCAAAGAAAAAAGGGGGACCCAATATTTTGCACACAAAATGTAGGGACGGGGATGCAGGGCATAACAAATGGTGACTATCTGGGACAAATGCCTTAGCGCATTTGAGAACTACAAAATCTCTGGTTAGCAAAACTAGAATAAGCCGCTTCCCGAAGCGTCTGACAGGCAAAGAGAAACATATCCGAGAAAACCCAACCACATAGGAGTCAGTCCGTAGTCTTTCATCAGTGGTGTCATGTGTGATTTGAAAGGAAATAAAGCCGATGACATTTGGGATAGGAAGAGAAGAGGTACTAATTACATCGAACCAGTCATCAATTCACCCGTTTTCCCAAGAGACCGGAGTTTCATCCCGCTCGTCTTCTTTTTTTATTTCATTTGTTTCTAGGTGGGGGAAGGTGGTACTTCTTTCACCATTAAGCTTAAGCTTAGCTAATTTTAATGGTGGTACTTCTTTCACCTGCCCACCTATATTTAGACGTTCGAAGAGAGGATAAAACTTTGGACCCAGGGAGAATTCTTTAGGTTTTCAGATGTGGGTCAACCAATCAGTACAACTGATATACCCTTAATGTGTCTAATTACTTGTCCCTTATATTATGTGTTCACTGATTTCCAGACTCCTGGAGACAACACCCAATGGAGATTGCTCAAAATGTGCCATAACCCATAAAATGACCCCGGAGACCGAGCCGATTCTACCATGCTAAAGATAGATTCTACAGTTCACCATGTCATAGACATTGCACTAGAGGCTGGAGTTATGCGAAGCATTCCCATTCCTGCAAGGCGAAACAAAACACCGGGACCGAAAGGAAACCAAAATGAAAACAAAGACGGGGAAAGAGGGCCGTCCCGGAGGACATCCAACAAGGCTATTTACAAGGCATGGCTCCTTGTAACGAGACACCCGGAAGAGATATTTACAAACAGGAGGCTTTACATATAATACAACTTGGGACAAACTTACCCTATTCAAAGTAGTGTTTTAGAAACTGTCCATTAACGGGCAATGCGGCAGGTTCCCCAGTCAGGGTGTTAAGGCGGTAAGTGTTGGCCCCGCAGGTTTTTGAGATCAAGTATGGTCTGAGCCAGAGCTATTGGAACTTGGTATGCTTTCCTTTCTTTTCCCAGGCCTTGTCTCACAACAAGACCAGATCCGAAATTTGAAAAGCCTTGTATTGGGCTCTTTTATCGAACCATCATTTTACCACTGCTTGATGATGCGCAAAATGTTCAAGGGCTGCGTCTCGCTATTCTTCCATTCCCACCAGATTCAAGAGTCGAACCTCCATGATGTTGTCCCTATTTCTAAATTCCTGCATAAACTGTAAAACTGGGATTTGTAAGTTGACTGGGAATACAGGGTTCTGACCATAAACCAGGTGGAATGGGGATGTTCCCAGGGCGGCTTTAATATGAATGCGATCTACCCAGAGGGTTAATTTTAGCTTTTGATGCCAATCCTGGGGATTCTATTCTAATAGATGCTTGATCACTTCAAGTAAATTCTTGTTTGTTGATTCAACAACGCCGTTTCCCTCGGGATAATAGTTGCTAGAGAACTTCAGTGTGATCTTCCGATTATAGGTCCATTCGAGCAACTGTGCTGAAGAAAATGCCAGACCATTGTCACATACCAAAGAAAAGGGCATTCCAAACCGTGTGACAATGTTTTCTTCCAAGAACTTGATAACTATGTCTGCCGTGTCATTTTTGCAAGGTATAGCTTCAGACCACCCAGTGCAATAATTAGTAGAAGTTAGAATTTATCAGTGGTTGGTAGATGAGTTGGGGTTAATCTCCCTGATGAAGTCAAGTGCCCACTGGGCAAATGGTCTAGCCTCATAAACGGGCTGTAAAGGCATGGCTGGGTTACGCTCATGATGCGCTGCAGTTTGGCAAGTATGGCATTTCCTAACATGAGCGTAAATGTCTTTGAATAGATAGGGCCAATAATACCCAGCCTGAAGGATTTGATGGGCAGTGGCGTCGGCTGAGCCATGCCTGGTTCCAAACTATCTGTGGAATTCATAAATTATTCTTACAGCTTGGTCTCTGTCAATGCACCAGAGGTACACTCCCTCATAATTTCTGTGGTAAAGCACAAAGTTTTTTATCATGAAGTGAGCGCTTTTCATCCACAGAGCGCGGCATTTGTGGGGAGGTAACCCCTCCAGACATTTGTTGTTTAGCAAGACGTACACCAAATCGGTATACCACGGGTCTTGGGTGATGGACTCCACTATGTAAGTTTGGCATTCTATGCGAGGAGTCTCTTCTGCCATCATCCGACTTAGTCCCTGGCTCCGGACTATTTTTATGGGCTGCATTTCTAAGTCATATTCCTAGAGGATGGCCATCCATTTCCCTCGTCTCTCGCCCAATTCACTCTGCATTAGCAGAGATTTGACGGCCTAGTCTGGGATGATAGCATGCACTTTGCTCCGGAGAATGTAATGCCAGAATTTCTTCACGACGCGGACTAGGGAAAAGGCTTATTTTTCTAGTGGTGAATACCGGACTTTGGCATTCTTAAAGGGGGAGCTCATGAAAGCTATTGGTCATTCCTCCCCTTCAACCTTCTAAGTCAACACTGCCGCAGCAGAGTGCGGTGAAGCAAACGAGTAAATGTAAAATGGAAGGGAATAGTCTGGGCTGGCCAAGACAGGTGCCTCTGTTATTATTTGTTTGATTTGGGCGAACTCCCGTTTTGCCTCAGGGCTCCACTTAATCTTGGTATCCTTCTTCATCATCTCGTTGAGTGGTTTAACTATTTTTGCGAATCCTGTGATGAATTGTCGCATGAAGTTGATTTTTCTGAAGAAGGATCGCATCTCTTTCTTGTTGCCAGGCATCTGTAAGTTTAGCAGTGCTTCAACTCTATCAGGGTCTATGGATATACCCTTCTCAGAGACAATATGCCCGAGCAACTTCCCTTCGGTGACCCCAAATATGCACTTCTTGAGGTTGAGGGATATTCCATACCAGCGACATCTCTCACAGATTTGGGCGAGGTGGGCGGGATGGTCACGCCTATCCCAGGAAAAGATAGTCAAATCATCCATATGGATGATTATGGACCGATTTATGAGGCCTTTTGAAAGGTAGCTCCTATGTTGATCAGACCAAAAGGCATTCTTCTGTATGCAAACATTCCCCACTTGGTGGTAAATGTTGTTTCTCCCTATCTTCGTACTTGACCATGACCTGGTTGTATCCTGAATATCCATCCAAGAAAGACATCATCTAAGATCCATTTACTATCTGCAACACCTCATCCAACGAGGGAAGAGGGTGATTATCTTTTTTAGATTCCTTGTTCAAATTTTGGAAATCCACGCAAAGGCGGATCTCACCATTCTTTTTCTAGACTGGGACCAGGTTGGCAACCCATGTAGTATGCCAGATTGGGAAGATTATCCGTGCTGACAGTAGTTTTTCTACCTCTTGACGAATTAGAGGCTCTATGAGGGGGTTGACTGGTCTTTGTTTTTGTCAAAAGGGCTTAGCATCATGCTTCAGGGGAATAGTATGGGTCATGATGGATGTATCATATATTTTCAAGTCTTCATAACCCCAAGCAATTGCATCGATGTATTCTTGGAGAACCGCGAGAATCTTCTCCTTTTCCTCAGGGGAACAGGAGGTACCAATGTGAATAATCTTTTCTTCACCAGGCTGGCCAATGTTAATCTTTTCAAATTTTCCTCCCTTAGAGGAGGATGACACCTTCTCATGGGCCCGAGCGTCCGAGTCAAAGATTCATTCTAATGCAACCATCCCCTTTGGGATGGTGTTAGTGGGCAGGTCCATGATCCCATCGTCTTCATCATCTTGCCTAGTATCATCATGGTCTCGTTCCTCCACTATCTGATCCTCAAAGACACCAACATTCACCATGAAGGCTAGGATATGTTGATCATCTTCAAAAACTTGAAAGTGGGTGACATTATCTGGAATGGACGGGGTGGGGACCATCTCAACTAAAAATTTCTAGAGTTGTGAGCCGGCCATTAGCTCAAATGTACTGGCAGAAACGGCAAGGGCATCTGGGACATAGTTCCATCACCGGGGAATGAGGTCAATGCCAAAGGCATCAAAATATTTGATAAGGCTCCAAGCCCGGTTGCGGTATGCAGCCAGCCTTTTGTCGTGACATGTGTATTGACTCCAGACCTGTTTAACAATCAACTCTGAATCACCCAGCGCCTGGAGGTGGGTGATACCTTTCCTTAGTGCGAATAAGAGTCCAAGGACCAAAGCCTCATACTCTGTGACATTGTTCGTATAGTTAAACTATAGCCTTTAGGATGCGAGGAAGGACTTCCCTCGTGGGTTGATTAACTCTACCCCAGCCCCACAACCTTGTTTGGATCGTGACCCGTCGAACTTGAGGGTCCACAAGTCATTATTTGTAATCTGGGGCTGGGGAGGGGGAGTTTTCTTTGGATTATTACTGGGGAACTTGGGGATCCCTTCCCGGACTACCGATGTGAAAGTAGAATTTACCTCCGGAGGTGTTTCGACTTGGGATTCCCCAGGAAGTGGCACTAAATGAGCGCATCCCATAGGAGTACTGGGTCCCAGGGAATCAGTTGTGTGTTGCCTGTTTCAGAGGGTATCAAGGTGTCGGTTGGAAATCGAAAGACATAGTCCACACTCAAGCTTTGAATGTTTCTGGTAGTGCACTCGGCACCGAGTGTCGGATAGGAGTGTGGCAAGGGTTGCTGTAGCACCTTGAGAGTTGAATTCAACTCTCATCCTTTCTTCTAAGTCTTGGGCTCTCTGTAGTATGGCAGGATCTTCCCTGGGGATGAAATCAAATGTCAAAATTTCAAAAGGTTTGTACACCCCCAGGGAAGTCTCAAAGAAAAAGACTTCGTTAACCCTCCCCACCTCGGTAAGGGCCTGTTTCATCCGGGGTTCACTTTCAACCCAGATCTTATTGGATTCTCCTTCCCATGGAAGCCATAAGTGGGTGAAGTCGGTCGAAAAGTATCCATTCAAGGACTTAGACCAATTCTGACTCAGTAACATCCCGTAAGTCTCAGGGATGTCCACCACTTGGATGTCAATGATACTGGCTATCCTGGGCTCCTAGATAAGATGTATCCAGATGTTCTTTAATTCCCCCACCATTTTCACAGTAGTTTTGTCCAGCTGGATTACTGCACCATTAGATGGGGTGGGGTGGAATCCGAGCTTCTGACAGATGGATAAGGGCATGATATTACCCAAAGCTTTCGAATCTACTAGGCAATTGTCTATGTTTTTGCCATGGATATTCAGGCCTAGTAAGAAAGGAAGATCCTCGCTATTCACTCGGAAGATGACCGCATTAGCATCTTCAAAGGAGACGGTCTTGGGTGGGCAGCTAATGGCTTCTAAGTTTCCTAAGAGCTTCAGAAGAGACTTCTTCTACTCAAGACAGTTCAACAAATCCTCCATCAAGGTCATGGAGGCGGTGGTCTGCTCTAACGCCTTCGTAATGTCAAATCTTCCTCCCGAGAACTGGTGATCTTCCTCCGTGAGATATTTTGCTTGGTTAGAGCTAGGACCTTTTGGAGGTGCAGGTCGGTCAGTCGTGCTGTTCCAGGGAGGAGGAGTATCTTTGGTAGGAGGTGTGGGTGTGTAAGCTGGTCCTTTACCAACCTAGCTCCGAGTGTTATATGGAGCCCACGGGTTAGTAAAGGCGTTGGCCTTGAAAGGCGAGATGGATTTGTCAAAGAATCCCTGCAATTTGGATTATTCTTCATCTTCTCTGGAAGTCCTGAAGAAAATGGTGTCGCAGGTGAAGGCACTATGGGTTTTTTCTTGGATAGGGGGCTCTAGAGGGACAGTATCATGTGACTGCTGCCTGTCCAGCTGGGAGATCATGATAACCTTCTCCAAAGTGACACAGTTTACCTCATTGTGTGAACCAGTATCGTGCAGTCTACACTAGTTAGTCATGGGCTGGAAGTCTGTGACTGGTGTGAAATGTGATGGTCCAGCACCATGTTGGTTGGTGTTTTAGTTCGGGGGTGGGCCTCCGGTGTTTGTGTTGTTATTCCATTGTTGTTGATTGAGCCGGGACCCATTGTTGAAGTTTCTCCCTCTGGCATTATTGTTTCATTGGCCGGAGAAAATGTTCCCCCTCTAGGAATTTGAATTTTGGGGTGCGTAGGACCCCACCTTCAGTTGGCCCATGTCCATAGTCAGAGTGGACAACATTTTCCAGAGGGATTCAACCTTGGTGGTCAATTGAGTGTTAGTGTCATAATGCGATAGCTGTAGTTGTTGTTGGCTTCCTGGGAAGGCAGCAGGATTAACCGGAGTCGAGGGCGGCAATCCTCCAGCCACGGATGATTGGAAGAAGGTCAGTCTAGATGGTTGTGTTTGATTCTATTGTGTCTGCTGTGATTGATTCCAAGGGAAGACTTCCAGGCCCGGTGTCATCTGGGTCTGGGTTGGGTAAACATATCGTGCCTGTTGGTCTATAAGGGGTGGTGGGGGAGTCATCACCATCGAAGGGGCGCCTATTGCCAGATTGGGGTTGTAGCCCCCGGTGTATGTAGTTCAACTGGGGATCATATTAAAAGGCACATTCTACCCAATCCCACCCAGAGATTTGTTGAGACCACGAAACAGCTCTAGGGCTAGGTTGTAGACTTTTGCCAAAGTGTCCCGGTCGCCCGCGGTGGTTGTTCTCCAAAGGAGAGTGGCAATGAAAGGGTCCATCGTGTTGAGGTAGGTCTGTATGGTTACCTCTGGGGATGGAATTAAAGGGCCTGTGCACCGCTTCAGGGTGCGCTGGAACCTATGGTTGAATGCTGCAAGAGGTTCGTTGGGTTCCTTCCTGATGGAGATGAATTGGCTGTGGGACCAGGCTGGGTCCACATGCATGCAAAAGGTAGCCAGGAAGGCGTCCTCCATGTCCTGCCAAGTGTTGATGGATTTGGTAGGCAAGTTAAGGTACCAGTTCAACTCACTTTGTCCTAGGGACAAGGGGAACATACGGGTCACAACATCTTCATGTTGGATCCGGTGTCGAGTCATGGCATCTTTGTATGTCTGTAAGTGTTCTTCTGCGGTCTACGAGCCTAAGTGCTCGTATCATGGGCAAATCTTCTCTGGGTGAGAGGTTAAATCATTGGTTGCACCTAGAAAGGTGCCCATTAGGGACCCAGTGTTTCTGAAATATGCAGCCATTGGGGGAACTATGTATTGGGTGGTTTGGGTACTGGTTACCGGGACTGCCTGGGGGGTTTGAGTATTAACAGATATGGTAGATCCCCAGACAATAGTGGCTGGTGTGATTTTTGAGGTTCATTTCTTTCAAGAAAGAGGCTCGAGTTCGACAAATCTTTCAGGATTCAGGGCAGGCCTAAGGACTCTTTCAAATTTAGCTGGGGAAAAAGACCCAATCCCGCTAAAAGTTTGTCTCCTAAAACTATATCTCAGGGAACCCTTAGAAGGTGTAAAATCAGAATCTTGGGAGGCTGATGAGTTCATGCCCTCCTTCTAGCGCCAGTTTCTATTGACGAGGTTTTGCTGACTGGGTCCGCCAACAGTCATAAGTTCTCACTGGGTTCCGGGGAAATCGACCAACTTCACCTGCAAAAGGTTGTCTGGGGGAATAAATCCTCTGGGCCTTCAAGCACCTGGGTGTCGGGTCACGATGGTGCAGGGCTCGATCGGGAGAGGTGGCTATTTTTGAGGGGGATAGTTGGTTTCTTCAACTCATCTTCTCCGGAGATTCGATCAAAGTAAGGTTTTTTCAAGCGCTCTATACTTAACAAATAAAATGAAAAAGATCCTGCAGGGTTAGAAATATTTTATCTAATTATAGTCATGCTGAAATGTCCAGAACATCAATAATACCCTGGTAGACTACACTAAATACTGAAGAAACACATAATCATCAGCTAGCATTCTATCAGTAGCGGGAGTAAAGAGTTTGTTAATCTACTTTAACATACCAGAGTAAAAGATATAAAGAACATTAAAACACAAAATACCATTAACTCAGAAGTAGGAATGCCAACAACATCATTGCCAAGAATTCTTCCTCCTTCATTAATATTTAGTCCAGCAAGCACTGGTGCGTGATACAATGGTGGCTCTAGTGGAGCATCTAACTATCAAGAACAAAACAATGGAGCACTGAGCTCTACAACTTAGAAGAGAAAATCACTTTTCTATTGCTTATGGACAACAAAATTATCAATTTTGCCAACCCTTGGAAATGGGCCGGTTTGCCTATTTATACAATTCTCTTCTAACCCTAAGCCTATTTACATTATGTTTCAATAAAATACAATATCTGGGGGCCGGTACTACCTGCACCACCCTACAAAAGACCTGGAGATGGAATAGGTCTACCATGTCAGAGGAAGAAGACAAGAATACGCATCGGAAGAATCGGTCTTGAGAAGAGAGCTAGAGAGGAGAAAGTAGAAATTAGGTCCCCTAGGGACCGAGGCTACATGTCTCATAAATGAGAAATATGGCACCCTATCTCCAATGTGCCAGGTGTACCTCTGAACTGCGCCTCGAGAAGACCACCCTGTTAGAAAACCAACCACTGAGTCAACACCCATTGATGGGGCCAAAAACCCTCTGACAGTCTTTATTAACCACCTCTGAAAGTGACCGGTTGGCCTCGGGGACTGGGACACGGGTCACTTGAAAGAATACAAAACTTTGGATCTGGAAATTTGGGATCCAAAAACTTATGCCCCCAAAAGAATAAAGAATACTCAATGTGAGTTTTCCCTGGCCTCCAAAGAAAGCTCAAGGTTTCTTATTATCATTGAAGGCTTGAAGGAGGTGGGAAATGCCATCTTCATCTATCTCTTTTAGGCTGGCCCTTCTGTGCCTGGCCACTTCAACTTGTTCCCCTAGGTCCGGAACATTTTCTCTAAATTCATCCACCATCCTTGCTGCGTCATGGCCCTTAAGTATCATTTCGGTTAATCTTGCCATCTAGGCCCCATCTATCCCATCCAGGGATTGATACCAGGATGCCATTATTTCATCAAAACTCCCCAAAACTGACTCTTCGGTGGTATAGGTATCTGTACTAAGGGGATTAGCCCCGGAAGCCTTTATTACAAAAGACTTGTATAAATTGGAAGAATATTTTACTATGTTTACCTTTTCTTATAAGGACTCTACCATTTGCTTGGTTACCTCCAATGTGAGGTCCAGTCTAGAGTGCTGAGTTCTTACGAAATCAAACGATTCTTCACCCATAATTCTAGATTCAGAAATTATGTCTTCTCCTAGAGTGAGGAGCTCTTCGAGCTCTACCTTCCACGCCTGGTAATTTTTGGCGTCACCCTCCCACTGCTTAATAAGCATTTTTACCTGATGGATAACTTGCTGGGCTGTGAATAGATTTGGGAGGGTGGATGTCAGGAAACGTTGGGTGTTTCCTATCTGTAGGATGACCCATTCATCCACTGCTTGAGCTTTCTTCTTCATTACTCGCAGGGAGTCTATGTCACTCTGCGGTAATTCCTCTAATGTGGAGGTCTCTGGAGGGGTGGCATTGATGGGTCTGGCTAGCTCAATAAGAAACCCCATAAGGTTTGCATTCTTTTCCTTTTTATCCTTGAGCCTCTGGGCCTCCTTTTCGTATCGGGTTTCAACTGCCCTTACTGCCTCCTTCAGCAAGTCTACCTCGCCTTGCTTCCCTCTTTTTCCTAGGGACACCTCTACAACATTGTAATCTGCAGATCTATAGTTTCTTCATCAGTGTCTGGGGGAGGTGTTGCCACCACGGCAACGGTTTCTCCAACCGGCCCAGTTCACAAAGTGTGAACTGTCCAGGCTTTCTTCGCTTTTGGCGGGGCCTGAACTTGGGCCATCATCTTGGCCAGGGAGAGAAGAATCACCGGAGCTGACTGAGATTTTCTCTTTCTGCTATCTACCAGCCACTAAGGTGGGAGAGGTGGCCTTCCTACCAGAGTTTGTTCTCCTAATTCTTTCCTGTGTCCGGTGGCTGTTTCTCCTCTTCAACGTGGACTTCATCTGTCCCTCCCCCTACCTTAACCTCTGTAGCAACATACTTTTTAATATCCATCTCCTTAGACTGGTCTTGTATGTTTATTGTTGGGTCTGGACCCTGGTAGGATTCCTAAGGGATGTCTTCTTCAAGCTTCTTTTCTTGTTCTTCTTGGTCTTCTTCTACTGGGGCCTCTTCTTTTGTCGGTACTTCCTTCGGCAGCATGGGAGGTGTCAGGCCAAGATTTAAAGTTTGAGCCACTGTGATCACCTGCCCAAAAGAGGAACCTAGGAGTAGCCCTTGGAACGTGGAAGCTAGGGTAATGGTTGTTCCTGAAGGTCTGGGTTCCCCAGTGGATGCCATTTGTTCACTCAATTTTTTTTGGTCCACTCCCAGACCTTGCATTGCTTGAGCCCCAGAGATAATCCCTGGTTCCTGCTCCTTTTCTTCTACTTGCTACTCTTGTTGTGCAGCTTCATGCTTGGTCCCTGGGACTTTCGTCCCTTCTTGTGTATCCTCCCCTTGCAAGTTTCCAAACTCATCAGCCGTGAATAAATGAAACTCTTCTGGTGGGGGACTAGTCAAGACTTTTGCCGACTCTATTTCCTTTTCTAGCTCCGGGGAACTGGAAGAAAGAATTTCCACTTCCTGGGGGAGGGACACCACTAGCGCTGGCTCTACCTTGGGCTGTTTTATGTGCTTTCTCTTCCTTCGGGTAACCAAAGGCGGCCCCACATTGGCTATTACTGCCGCTTCCATGGGATCCACCCCCGTTGCCTTCACCATTAGGGCTGCCAGCAACAGGGAGGAAGGAGGACAAATTGGTCTGGCCATGAGCGGGGGAGTGGCAAGCCTCATTATTAAATGCTCCCTCATCTATTGGGAGGTAGCCACAAATTGCTTGATCTATTCTTGTATAGGGAATTTCTGTGCGGAGGGGGTTGTAGCTATCTTTTTCCCCTTGTCTGCGCCCTGTGAAGAAGTCCCGGCCCTCGGGGTCAATCTTGGTGCCGGCTGTGGTGCTAATTTTGGTGCCGGTTAAGGAGCTTGATGCATACTCCTGGGGCACACCTTTTTGAAATAGGTGTGACTTCACTCGACCACTTCCCAAGTTAAGTCCTCAATCATGGGCCCCTCCTGGGTGGCCCAATCCATTACCAGCAAAGCCATTTTATCGATCCCCTTTTCTTTGTACTGGGGATCGATAGTGGGGGCGGCGTTAGAGAAGCCCAGAGGGAATCTCTAGAGCTTCAGTTCCTACATCATTCTGACTGTCATCTTGACATAGTTCCTACTCCGCACATCCACATCATCCTAGCAATCAGCCCAAAATTCCTCCATGTGTATTCGATGGGGCTCTGAAGCCCGGGGCAGTGCCGTCGCAATTTTCCCATGCGGATCAAAGTTCTTCTGTGCCAAATAGAATTCCTGCCAGTTATAAATTTTCAACTCATTATCTGTCTCCTTCGTGGTGGCCAGACTGCAGGTGTAGTTCACATAGATGATTGGGAATGAGACATTGGGGACCTTCTTGAGGGCTAAGAAGGCGTGCAACTCCATCATTTTCCAGTAGTATTCCAGCAGCACGATCTTGTCCCCGCAATGCCTGGGCAACAAGTAGGGTTTCTCGGATAAGCCGGCGACCCTAATGTATTTATGTTGCTAGAATTGGATATAGTAGTGTCCATAACTACTGACTAACTTCATCGCCTTAGTGGACAGGCGGTATCCAGCGTCCTGGGTGGGTGTGAGCAGGTGATAGTAAACGAACGCATCATTTACCTGACAAAAACTGGGGAAGCTGGCCTCCCATTGGATTTGTGAGAAATGGTCCCACGGTGCTTTTTGCCCCGGGCCGATCCTGAGCATGCCATCTGTAAGTAGGCCGTTGGAATGGGGCCTCTGCTATGCTAGGGCCTAGAAAACATAAGAAGACATAAATAACTTCTTCTTTTGGTCCAACTGGAGGAACTGGGAGTCGACGTGATTAGAGATTATTTTCTCCCAGTCGAAGAATTCTCCCTTAGTGGAGATGCCAAGGAGGAAATAGTACATCCATTTGGAAAACGCCTGGGCGGAGGGTTGCCCAAATACCCAGGCTAATGCTATCATCCCCATCTGGATGCTCTCCTTGAATTCAGAGTGGGGGGTTTCTATCTTCATTCTCTTTGGGTCCCTCTTCGGGGCCTTGAGCCAATGGGTATTCATGTACACCCGGGCAGCATCCTCCAGTTGTGTAAACTATTCCAAGGCATCAACCCTTGTAACAACTGTGGCTCTTTCAAACTGTGGGATTCCCAATCCCACCTGGAAGGTGTCTGGGTTGAGGGATACCAGAGGAGTGGGGTATCCTATAGGTTCTGTAGCTGCAAGCATAACGGCCCGAATAGAGGAGTTGTAGTTGGCCGCTAGTGTTAGGATAAGCTCTGGAGACTGCACGGAGCACGGGAAGCAAGCTACCTGGAGGATCTTGGAACCTCCAACATTGATCACTAATGGATCCCCAGCTTGTCGCTGGATGTGCATTACTTTTACCAAGGCTTGCATCTCTGCCCACATTCTGACGCTGGTGTCAGTTATAAGTTTAACCCTGGACTCAATCTTTGAGCCCGTAATGACATTGTTCTGTACGAACTTCATGGTGAGGGACAATTTCTCTAGGGGCCTCTCCATCTTAGATTTCATAGTTGCCCTGGTTTTTGTCGCTGTTGGCAGTTCCAAACTTTCAGGAGGAGATGATGCGGATGCTTTAGACATGTTTGAAGATGAGGTCTGGGAACCTATAAGGCAAGGCGACCGTCAGAATATTTTTTATCAAAATAAAGTAGTTACTCCGGGGTCCAGAGATCTTGCCACCGCGACGTTTGCTTTCCTAAAAAGTTAGTATTATGCAAGGGTAACCAAAAATAAAAACACATCACAAACTTAGGATCTCCATCATACATCCGGGTCTGGGAAATTTTATCACACTTGGCAAATACATAGGATGGATGGTGGTAAGAGGCCCAAAGCCTGGAGAAATGACCATTAGCAAGGATGCATGAAAAGGCAAGTTGTCGAGCCCACATGGACGCCACGTGTGTTGGCATTAAATGGATGTGATGGTGATGACGGCAGAGCCAACTATCTGAACATGTGAAAAGGGAAAGCCAGTTGGCTGGAATTGATTACACACATGGGACGTAAATGAGGTTCTGACAGACTTCATGGAGGAAAGAGAAAACCGCCTGTTTGAAACCAGCCACGAGCTAGGTTTCAAACACATAGTTTTCTTCCCTGAAGCGAGTTCGAGGGCAGAAAACCAGAAGCAGAGGTGACCTGACCAGCCTTTCAAGCCACCTAGAAGGATATACACAAAGCTGAAGGAATATACATAGAGAAACAAGGAGATATACAGGGGCTATATTACAACACGGGATGACACCCGCGAGAAAACCATACAAGACAGATGCAAATATGTACAGTTATCTACACTCTTTACACTATTTACCCTATTTACAGAAAGACAACCTCTGCACAGAGGGTGGACAACCCTTTGGCAGAGCTGACCCATCAACGGGAGGCAAAACTAGAAGACAAAAGACCAGACGAAATGGGAAACACAACAAAGCAAGACAAGCTAAAACCAGGCAAAAAACCAAAGAAAATCCAAAGAGAGAAAGAAAAAAAGAGAGGAGGGAAAGTGGAAACACTAACCTGAGAATGCAGAAAGTGGAAGAAAGGGAAGGGTTACCGAGGGAGCTCTGCAACAACTCAAGTTATCTGACAGCCAGAATCACCACCCCGAAGCACTTGCATTTTCCTGAGAATGACAGAAGACATTAAGCACTGATTACCACAAACTCTCTACAAATTCTCTGTTAATCACTTTGAAATCACTCTTTAATTCTCTCTAAGTGCTCAAATATTTTAATCATGGTAAATGTGAAAATGACAGATAAAACCTATTTATACCCGCGCTAAAAAGTAATCCTCCTCTTTTCGGCGATCCCCGGACAGACACAACCTTCGGACTCCGGGCCTGGGGATTCTTCGGGATGATATCCCTAAGGACATCATGGCGAAGAATCCCAAAGTCTGGAATCCGGTTCCCACCAAAGAATGACCTCCGGGACTGGAGTCCCAGAGGTGGAAAGCAAACAACAGACAAAACAAACCACCGGGGAAGAAAGCCCCGGAGAAAGAAAAGAAAAGGAAAGAAAGGCAAGGCAAAGCCGAAAGCAAAAGAAAACCAAAGAAAAAAGGGGGACCCAAAATTTTGCACACAAAATGTAGCAACAGGGATGCAAGACATAACAGAACCCACAACTCTACCTGAGCAACAGTTCTTAAATCAAGAACAATAGAATGTTGCAACCGATGGTCAGAATGTTTTTACCAACGGTCAGGATAATGATCAAGATAATGTGCAAGGTAATGAAGATCAAGTTGATATACGAAGAGTTGTACCTATACTTGCAAGATATGTAAGAAGGAACCATCCAGAGGACCAGATCATAGGAGATAAGAAAGTTGGTACAAGAACAAGAAGTAAATCTTTAAACTCAAATTGATTAATTTTTGAGTTTGAACCAAAATCTGTCAATACTGCACTAGACAATGAAGAATGGATAAGTGCTATGAATAATGAGATTGAATAGATTGAGAAGAACAAGACATGGTGACTTGTTCCATGACCAGATGACAAGAATTTCATCGGTACAAAATGGATATTCAGGAGAAAACTGAATGAGAATGGAGAAGTCACAAGGAACAAAGCAAGACTAGTATGCAAGGGGTATGCACAAGAGGAAGGTATAGACTATGGAGAAACCTTTGCACCCATTGCTAGGCTAGAAGGAGTAATAATTCTACTTTCTTATGTTGCATACTATTGGTACTCCTAAATTTGCAGCAAATTTGGAGTGACTATGTTAAATTTTTCAGATAAGCTAGGTGGGTACCTTGAAAATTTGTGTGAGAAGGCTTAGTTTGAATGCTTGTAAGGGTACCCAGATGATTTTCATGAGGTACAGATTGGGAAGAAGGTTTAGTACCTTTAATTTCACATATATATTGGGTTCCTCTCCTCTGCTCTATTTTGGGGGTTTTCCATGCAGAAAGTTCAGAACAAGTCCCAATGATTGTCGAATATATTACTGTGATGTAAATTCCTCTTCTGGTCTCAGTATTTTAAGCTTCTTGTCTGGATATGTTAGGAAAGAATTTGTTAATGAAATACAGTGTATTTACTCCTCTTTCATATTTTCTTCTCTTTATACTCTATTTGTGCTCTAGTATGGTTTTTTTGTAAGGCATTCAAAACATACCTGTTATAAGATAGTGTGTCTAATTGCCTAAGAGTTCCTTTCAAGGAGAGGACTAAGTTTCATAAGCAATTTCAGAGAGAAAATCATTTTGTAAGGATTTGATGCAGTGGTATGAATCTAAGAGGATAGTTTGTAAGGCATTCTATCTCAACTGAATGTAGTTTGTAAGGCACTCTACTGTATCTTTATTAGTTTATTTCTGTTGTTTCATGTTTTCATTGACTCTTTTCCCAAGGATAGGCACTGGTTAGGGTTTGCTATTTATTTTTTATTCAATCATCAAGCATAAAACAAATATTCAAGCATATCTCTTTTACTAAGTGTATACCTATTGAAAAGGGATTGTGTTAAAATAATACAGTTCATATTGTTGATTCCTTAGAGAGTGAAGAAAAAGGTTAACCTTCCTTGAGTTTAAACTTAGAAAAAGAAGAAGGATAAACATCCTTATGCCACTGTTATTTGTCATCACAATCATAGTATTCCCTATCAAGCTCTATTTCAGATTGTTTCCAGTCATTTGAAGAGTGGTATTTTATTGATATAATCAGAAATATAATAACATAGCAGTGAAGACCCAATCCACCATTTGAAATTTACTTGAAACATAGTGAACTATCTAGGTAATACCTGCCTGAGTCTGTGGAGCTCAAAAATGAAGGAGGTGATAATAGGTATCCTTAGTGTTATCTAAAAACTCAGCAATTAGCCTTTCTCTTGCCTAAAAGAGGTTGCATTCAAGTATACAAGGTATACTGTCATCATTAGGTAAGTGTTGCAAGAAAAAGTGCTAACAAATTGGTGACTCTACTGTGGAAGTAAAAAATATTATTTCCTAGATTCTTTGGTGCAGTATTTTCTAAATCTTTCAAACCAGTTACAGTTGAGTCTGGTCATAGAGTAATAGTTTTCAAAAGGCCTGTTTGTCTATCATTACAAAGTATCTAAAAGTCCAAAGTTATTAAATAAATATTTACACAATCTCACTACTAGTGAGTGGCAACTCTGAGCTCTAATTTGCACCAGTGTGCACATTAAAGAAAGACTAGAAAAGAAGGTGAATTGGCAGTGACAGTGATAGCAAATTTTCTACATGTTTTGAAGCTGATTTAAAGGTGTTCTCAAAGCACATATTTTGTAGTAGCTCAAGTACGTCCAGGTATTTCACAAATTTTTAATAATTTTCCTTATCAAGTGATTGCAGAACTAAAGAAAAAAGGAATCAGGTGTAAAGGAAGTTTACATATTTCAAGTTTTTACTTGCATGTTTGCAAAATCTGAATGAGATATGTAATAAATGAGAGTGGCAGTTTGTAATCTTTTGGACTGCTAAGATGTCACAATTTAGTGATTGGAGGGGTAGTAATTTTTTTGGGGCAATTAGTTTTGAGGGTATCCCTGGATATCCAAATCATATTCCATTAAAGGTTAGGGATTTTTTGCCAAAGTTTGCTAGTTTTGGTGAGCAGTCAGCTGAAGATCATTTAGAAAGGTTTGTTGATCTGGTAGACAGTCATAACATTTCACATGAGGATATATTGATGAAACTTTTTGTAATGTCCTTAGTTGATGTTGCAAGAGATTGGTTTAGGAATATACCTCATGGCTCAATAGAATCCATGGAAGCATTAGAGGATTGTTTTATTAAACAATTTAGTGATTTTGAGCAAGACATATCTGAGTTAAAAGATCCTATATCAGAGTTTGATCTTATCAAAGCAGAGACAACTATGTTGAGGCAAAGGCTTCAAGAAAAGGTGGTGTTACTTTTACAATAACACATGAGAAGAGAGGAAGGAGAATCACCAAATGATTTCTACATAAGATTTTCTAATAAGCTAATGGGCTATGGTATCATTTTTTGTCCTCAGGAGTATGTATTGGTTGAGTTTTTTGTTCAAATTTGTTTCCCTTATACATATAAGTTATCAATGGCTCAGAGGGAAGAATTTTTTCAGCAAGTTAGAGAATGGATAGAGGGTTTAGAAGATGCTTCTTCTAAAGATATATCTGATGGTGAGAATACTAATATTGAATCTGAAACTTCTAAACATGCTGAATATGAATCTAGTCATACTGATGTGACTGAGTTTAGTAATATTGAATCAAACTATTATGAAGGTAATGTTGAATTTGCTTCAACTGAAAATGATGATTATGATGCTGACAATGAAGTTTATGAGCAACAAGATGATGATGAGGTAAGTTGCTATAATAATCCTTATGATGATAGTGACATAAATCCTGATATTTCAAACCAAGCCTCTGATATTGAAAATCCTATATTTATGATTTCACATAAGGTTGCATCTAGTGGTCCTCATATTGAGAATGATGAACAAATAATTATTATACCTATGTCTAAAATGAATGTTATGATTTATAATCATGAAAGTAGTAATCATTCTCAATGTGAAATAGAAGATGTGTATAATCAGCCAAATGGTGTAGATCTAATAAATGAAGTTGCTGATTATGATTGTGTACCAGAGGAGGATGTAAATGATGATAGTGATTCACTTCATAGTGAAGAGATTTCAGAATTTTTGTCATGTGAATATCTCAAATTTTCAAAAAATGATAGACTTCATTTTCAGCATTTCACACACATTGACTTTGACAAGGAATATATATCAAATGCTCAGAGATGTGATACTAATATTTCTAATTTTCCTTGCACTTCTTTTTCACAAGATTGCAACAGGATTCAGTTTGATTCTTCAAATAATGAGAGCATCAGTGTGTATTCAGATTCAAAAGATGAAGAGGTTTCAGGTATGATGTTGAGTACTAAATGGGATAGTGGTGTTGATTATGAGTCTTTCTCTGATTCTAAATATTCCATAAAATCATTTTATGATGAACTTTTAGTCACTCAACATATGTAGTTGCCAAATGTGTTTCTTGACATTTTCCCTCCCACCCACCGCTTTGCTTTGAGTTTGTTTGATGATGATAAGCTACAAGGTGCTCCTATTTTTGATGAAGAGGTTATTTCTCCATGTCCTAAGTTTGATTATATACAAGGTGATGAGTCTTCTCTGACTTTGCTTGAGAAGCAAATGATGGATGTGAATGGACCTAGTGATGCTTTCCCAAGTAGTATGACAAAGATGGAAAGTTCCCCCTTTCAGTTGAATGGTGAGTCTTTAAGTTGTGGTTTACAGATCAAAGATGATAAATGTCACAGATATAAAAGTATGTTCTTATCTAATGAATGTGACATGTATATGCCACACATTTTTAATGATGACAATCTGCCTAATGTTTATGAAAGCTCATCTGTAGAGTATGTAGATTTGTTTTCATATGATGAATTGATATAGGATGACAGTGGATCGAATCAAACAGATAAGAGTGGCACTGTTATCATATTTTTGAAACATAGGGCAGAGAGCTTCATGTTTGACAGAGGTAAGAGTTGATCTCAGTTTTGGGGTTTCAGGCCTCTTGTAGATAGTGGACCTATTGTACAGTTGCTTTCCCTTTCAGTTGTGTGTTTTCTTTTAGTTAGAGGTTTCCCCATTTTTTGAAGAGTTTTGAATGGGAAAGAGAAAGGGTAAAATCTAATTTTGAAGTTTTGGGGTGGTCTGCTACTCCAGAGATCTGTGGTTCTCGGTATAAATTTACATTTAACCATCCTTAGTCAGAGCCACTGTTGGTACTCCTAAATTTGGAACAAATTTGGAGTGACCATGTTAAATTTTTCAGATAAGCTAGGTGGGTACCTTGAAAATTTGTGTGAGAAGGCTCAATTTGAATGCTTGTAAGGGTACCCAGATGATTTTCATGAGGTACAAATTGGGAAGAAGGTTCAATACCTTTCATTTCATATATATATTGGGTTCCTCTCCTCTGCTCTATTTTGGGGGTTTTCCATGCAAAAAGTTCATAACAGGTCCCAATGATTGTTGAATATATTACTGTGATGTAAATTCCTCTTCTGGTCTCAGTCTTTTAAGCTTCTTGTTTGGATATGTTATGATAGAATTTTTTAATGAAATATAGTGTATTTTCTCCTCTTTCATTTTTTCTTGTCTCTTTATACTCTATTTGTTCTCTAGTATGGTTTGTTTGTAAGGCATTCAAAACATAGCTATTATAAGATAGTGTGTCTAATTTCCTGTGAGTTCCTTTCAAGGAGAGGACTAAGTTTCATAAGCAATTTCAGAGAGAAAATCATTTTGTAAGGATTTGATGTAGTGGTATGAATCTGAGAGGATAGTTTGTAAGGCATTCTATCTCAACTGTATGTAGTTTGTAAGGCACTCTATAGTATCTTTATTAGTTTATTTCTATTGTTTCATGTTTTCATTGACTCTTTTCCCAAGGATAGGCACTGGTTAGGGTTTGTTATTCATTTTTTATTCAATCATCAAGCATAAAACAAATATTCAAGTATATCTTTGTTACTAAGTGCATACCTATTGAAAAAGGGATTGTGTTAAAATAATACAGTTCATATTGTTGATTCCTTAGAGAGTGAATCAAAAGGTTAACCTTCATTGAGTTTAAACTAAGAAAAAGAAGAAGGATAAACATCCTTATGCCACTGTTATTTGTTATTACAGTCATAGTATTCCCTATCAAGCTCTATTTCAGATTGTTTCCAGTCATTTGAAGAGTGGTATCTTATTGATATAATCAGAAATATAATAACATAGCAGTGAAGACCCAATCCACCATTTGAAGTTTACTTGAAACATAGTGAACTATCTAGGTAATACCTACCTGAGTCTGTGGAGCTCAAAAATGAAGGAGGTGATAATAGGTATCCTCAATGTTATCTAAAACCTCAGCAATTAGCCTTTCTCTTGCCTAAAAGAGGTTGCATTCAAGTATACAAGGTATACTATCATCATTAGGTAAGTGTTGCAAGAAAAAGTGCTAACACATACAAAGGATTCAAAGTATATCAAATGGACGTCAAGTCAGCATTCCTAAATGGAATACTTGAAGAAGAGGTATACATTGAACAACCAAAAGGGTTTGTGGATCCAAACAAAAGGAACATGGTATGTAGACTTCACAAAGCCATGTATGGATTAAAACAAGCTCCCAGAGCCTGGTATGAATGACTTCATTCCTATCTAATAAGTATTGGATTCATAAGGACTAGTGAGAATAGGAATCTTTATTTAAACGAAGATACTAATACTAACACTTTGATTGCTGAAATATTTTTTGATGACATCATATTTGGAGGCAATGATATGCTATGAAAATCATTTTCTGATGAGATGAGCAAGAAATTTGAGATGTCTATGTTTGGAGAGATCAATTTCTTTCTTGGTCTACAAATCATTCAACAAAGTGAAGGTATTTTCATTACATAATCCAAATACATCAAAGAAGTCCTAAAAATATTCAAGATGGAAGATTCCAAACCTGTTGGAACACTGATGGCTATAGCATGAAAATTAACAAAGGAAGAAAAGACAACAGAGGTAAATCAGACTCTATATAGATCAAAGATAGGAAAACTCATGTATGTTGTACACACTAGACCAAATATTTCACATGCAGTAGGAATTGTTGCTAGATTTTTGTCTAATCCTAGGGAATCACATATAATTGCTGTGAAAAGAATTCTAAGATATCTGAAGAATACTAAGGAATTTGGCTTATGGTATAGAAGAGAAGGCAAATTTGAACTAAAAGTGTTTACCGACGCTGATTGGGTTGGAAATCTTGATGACCGGAAGAGCACAACTGGAGGAGCATTCTTTATGGGTGACAGACTTGTCATGGATTAGCAAGAAGCAAGGATGCATCTCTCAGTCTACTTTAGAAGTAGAATATGTTGCTGCTACTGCAAACTACTCAAATATTGCATGGATCAAATAGTTCCTGGAAGGTAAGCATATGAAGATCATAGAACCAGTAGTTATCTATTGTTATAACACCAGTGCAATAACTATTTCCAATAATCCAGTCATGCATGCAAAGACTAAACACATTGGCATCAAGTATCATTATTTAAGAGAACAAGTTTAAGAAAAGAAGGTGATACTTGAATATGTACAATCAAAAGAGCAATTGGCTGATATCTTCACCAAGCCACTACCCAAGGATACATTTGAGTACCTAAGAAAAAGACTAGGGGTCAAACCCATTTCTACCAGTTAGTAAAAGGACTGAAAGCTGCATCAACCATATATTATCAAAATATCAATCATGATTGATGCAAGAAGAAGTTGAACTTCAAAGCTACATCTATATGCAGCAAGGTATATATCATAACAGAGCACAAGAGCAGATTGGTATATTGATAATGGATAAGGGAAATTCAAGGAATATATTAAGGATGGAAGAAATTGTTTGACAGAATGTCAGATATTTGTAAAATATTTGTTTGGCATTGTTTTCAAAGGGAGAGAATGTATCCATATTATCATCAGAAAACTATTCATTATCAAATTACTCCAAACAGAGAGAGATCATATCCAAAGGGAGAGAATTGGTATAAAAGTTGGAAACAAAAGACAAAGACATCAAAGAAGTAGAACAATAAAAGAGGACACAACACATCAAAAGAAGAAAATGAAAATCTACAAGAATCAAATCTAAGCTTACACAGAGCTTACCGGCGGTCAGACATTTTATCGGTTATCAAAACAAACTATTTGGTAATTTGATGAATCTCAACAATTGTATTTCATATTGTATTAGCAATAGTATAGTGTGATAATATATCATGTTTCCATCAATGCCAAAGGGAGAGATTGATGAGATGTAACTGATTAAATGTTTGACTATATTAAGTTGAAGATAATGCAAGACATTAAATCAGTTAATGGTTTGTATTGTCATTGATGTCAACTTTATATCATCTGTATGGTCATATACATAATGCCAAAGACTTCAAAGAATCAATGGAACAGAGGTTATGCTGTCAGTAATGCATAAAATTCAAGTATTCACCAAGTGATAGACTACACCTACAGAGTGCACACCATCGATAAATATAGAGATAAAGTCACAGTGATGCCCAACGAATAGAAGATAGTGTTGCCTGATGAAGCAAAATCACAAGATGCCTGACAAGATAAAAATAGTGTTTCCTGATGAGAAAGATCCAATGATGCCCAACGGATGGAGATCCTGAAGCTAACTGAAGTTGCACCGACAGAACTGGCAGTTGTCACCGATGATGAACTGCAGAATTGACCGACAAAACATAGAGATCAGAAAATGAAAAAATATATGGTTGGCAGAGCTAAAGGATAGACTTAACTGGTTGTTTTATTTGTTTTATTTGACCACAGTTAAGTAAGTGATTTGTACAGTTGGCAGGAAGATAACTACGAGATAAATCAGGAGTTAAAGCCACAAATCAATTTGGCTGGATTGTTTTTCATGCCAAGAATCAAGAATCAAGAACCTAGAATTAAGGGATATCATGTCTATTTAAGAGACAAGAATAATTCATTCCCACAAGAAATCAGATACACGAGGGAGTGAACTGATAGAAGATGCTGAAGAGAAACTGATGAAGGATAAACTTCATGTAGATCAATCAAGCTAAGGGAGAGCTAAAGAATTCTGCAGACACCGACAAACAGAAAAGCACAGCATCATAGAGTAGAAAAATTTAAGTACAAAGGAAATGAATTGATACATTTATCAGAAAGATATTGTAAGTAAATAGATCTGAAAATCTGCAATTTAGTTGCATTAGAAACAGGTCATTTTGTTTTAGTTTAACCATTGAAGCATTAAGTCTCTTAATAGAGCAGGACTTAACAGTCTTTTTGTAATTGAGGTATATCCTAACAGATTACCAGAAGGTTGACTCATAGTAGCATCGGTCTTACCTAAAGCCTATTGACAGTCTAAGAAGGAGGCTGATTCAAGGATGGTAGTAAGATTAGCATAAAGCCTATTGACAGTCATGAGACTGATTCAAGGATGGTAGCGTAGATGTCAGATACTAAGTGACAACCTATGTATAAAAATCCTCTAACAAGGTTGCACTTAACCGTGTGTTTTTAATTTTTAATAGGGTTGGCTTCTAACAGGGCTCACTTCAGAAGAGTGAAAATTTGGGGTACCTGTCCCAGTGGTTTTTCCCTTAATAGGGTTTCCACATTAAAATCCTTGTGTTATATGTTTATGGTTTATTACTTTATTGTTTTACATTCTACATATGCATTTATGGATTGACTGGTATACTCTATATATTTACTGAGTATCATTAAATACAATTTACTAATTTTTCAGTTATCAAGGAGAAGAAGGACAGACAAGGTAAACCGACAGATAGTTATTTGTTTCAAGTATTTAAAAGGCATACATCTTGTAGGCACTTAATAATTCGAGAAGTATTGATTGGTGGATTCAAGTTTAAATTGGATAAATTTTTGAGGCCACTAATTCACCCCCCCCCCCTTCTTAGTTACTACTAACATTTATATCATAGAACATATACTCTATAAATTTCTCCTTTTGAATCAACAATATACTCCCCTTTTTTTGTTTACGATGCCAAAGACACTTAGAAAAATTGTATGTACAGGGGTGTCCCTATGTTATAGTTTGTCAAATACATTCCTGAAATGTACCTTCACATTGGAAAGTGAATGCTCCCATGAATCCTTTAGTGTGTATATGGAAATATGATGACCATGTAATCTTAAATCTAGCTCCTCCATGTTGTCAATGATACTCATGTCTAGACTACCGATAAATACTTTAGCTTTCTTAATATATTGTTGGACAATGTCCATGTATGGAGTCAAAAATCCTTGTAATTCCAAGAAAGCCATCCTTATCTTGTCCTCTTCCTCCTTGAGGTCCATTTCCTTGTGTATTAATGCTTTCAATTTTGTAGCATGATCCATCATGGAACTATTCAATGGATCCAATTGATTGACATGTGTAGTCAACTCTATTTCCAGCTTTGCCTTCTTTGTCTTAATCTTTGCAGTAAAGTTTGTCAGAATAGAGATTTTGTTAAACATTTTCCCAATTTCAAGTAATGATTCCCTAAGTTCTTTGACCAATTCAAATAGTGAAACTTTCTCAAGTGCAATATTCTATAGTATCTTTTCCATCATCTCCATCTCTAGTCTCTTCTCTACTCACTTGGTCATCCCCTTTTCCATATCATGATCTAGACTTGTGATTTCATCAACCAAAATTTTCTTCTTCTTCTTCTTCTTCTTCTTCTTCTTCTATAGTGTGGTTGAAATATGGTCTGTTATCCTTTCTAAATATATAAATATTATTATGAATATTGTGGTTTTCACCTAAATTTCACCAAATATGAAGATAATGGAACTATGACTCCATTTCTTCCTGTTAAAATTAGTAGTGGTTATAAGGTGGGCATACTAGAAGAAGCTTATCATAAGATTTTGGATAGCAATCCTTCTAGTTATAATTTCATTTCTTTGAGTTATCTTAAAGTGTCTTTATCTCCAAAAACTGAAGAGGTAGATACAAATTAGGTTGTGTTACCCTTTACTTTCTATTTTTTCTATCTCTAATAATTTTTTTTGTTGTTGATTACAATACAAATAGTAATTATAGTTACTGGGAAGGTCAAGGATAGGTGAGATGTATATCTTTTGTTGGATTCCCAAATTATCAACCATACTAATACTATGGTTGTTGTCAAATTTCTATTCCATTATATTATATTAATATAAGTTAAAATTATCATGTCAAGGTGTGGATCCTTTTAATGATTGAGATTGGGGCTTCTTGATGCAGGAGCATCTTGAGTTCGGAGAAATCTTGCATCAACATAAAATATTTATGTTCAATATTGTTCTTGTTTTCTAGTCTACAAGATGAAATTTGAAATTCGTCATATGTTTGAGATAGAGCATGGGATGATTGGATTATATTTGGGTCCTATCTTGGATCATGTTCTGAGGTTCACATCTTTTTTTTATTGTTGTTTTCAAGTTATGATTGATTCTCTCTCAGGTAGTGTGTTCTTGTCAGTTTGCAACCCATTAGTGAATTTCAATCTTGCATTGGAAATATAAAACTTTCAAAGCTTGTTTGAAAATGTATCTATGTTCTTGGATTGCATGTGGACCTAAATCATGTTTCTCCAAGCCTTTCCTAATTTAGAGATCAAGTTCCTTATGATTTAAGACCTTCCTTATTTGTTATAACATATTTTTTGTTTTTGGTGAATGTTATCTATTTCTTGGGCTGAACTGAGTGTTTTGAAGCCTATATATGTAATATAATACATCCTTGATAGTAGTTCTAATAAAATAAGGTTTTTGATCTTGATAGCTAGATCTAAGGTGTCTAACCAAAGATTGTAATCAAGCAGGAATGTTGTAGCCTGACATTGTTGGAGATAATTGTTCAAATGTGTACTGTCATTGATTTTACACATGTATATACACTTATGTAGTGATGATACACAATTTTCTACCTTCAGACCGAGCACAGTTAGTGAATAGAATGATTTTTTCTAGTGTTGACCGAGTTTAGTCAGGTATTGAAGAAGTTCAGTGTTGACTGAGTCACTCAGGCATTTTAGTCATGGTCGGACATTCAGTGCTAGCTAACTAACAGTGATTTACATTCAATAATTAATTGATTATCTGAGGCCGACTAAATTTTTATTTATTATTTAGAAGTATATTCAAGCCGACTTGACAAGGATTATCATATATATGAAACATCAAGTTTGGATTGAATGTGTGTGTATAAAAGTTGAAGACAAGTAGAAGTGTGGAATTCTGTAACATGAAGAGTGAAGGAAAAATCATATAGGATTCGGATTGAGTATAGATCACTTAGAGTTGCAATATAATATCTAATCAACAAGGATCTAGTCATAATCAAAAAAAAGATCTGAATCAGCAAAGATAGTTGCTTACACATACAGGTCAATTCATTGTTACTCTCTAACAATTGTAGCATTGATCTCAAATCTCTTAACAGAGTAGACATAATAGTATTTTTGTAAATCCTCTCACAAGGTAGCATTTCTATGTTGAAGTGTTGAAGACCTCTAACAAGTTCACTCCTCCTAGGGTGATTAAATCCTTTAATAGGGTCACACCTAATAGTATGTTATTGTAACCTTTAACAGGGTTGGCTCCTAACAGGGCTCAGTTCAGAGAGTGATAAATAGTAACTAGTTACATTGGTGGTTTTTCCCATATTGGGTTTCCACATTAAATCTTGGTTTCACCTTTGTATATGTTATTTGTTTCATACTTTATGTTTATGCACTTAATCACTAAAGTATAATTGCATTGAATATTATAAAGATTTCTTTGACACCCGAGTTACAGAAGAATATTTCAATTGACCGAGTAACAGTGTTAAAGTATTTAAGACATCTAATGGACAAAGGAATTTTTTGTAGTAACTGACTCACCCCTCCCCTCTTAGTTACTTATCTCATTTCCAAAAATTGGTATTAGAGCTTCAAGTACTTTTAGAGAAGGTTTGAAGACCTAAGATAAAGATCAGAGATGTCTTCAAAAAGGGAGATCCCAAAGCTAAACAAAGATAACTTCCTAACATGGCAAGAGTTGATGAAGCTACATCTATCTAATATTAGAGATGTCGGTTTGCAATTTTTGGAAGGAAAATATATGGAACCAATAGGGACTATGACTATGGAACAGATGATGGAATAGAAGCTTCATAACATAATGATGGTTGATATATCTTCTTCAATCAGCTACTCAAAATTTGATGAAATCAAGGACTTCCCTAC
Organism: Thuja plicata; assembly: GCA_018584345.1. Classification (NCBI taxonomy): domain Eukaryota; kingdom Viridiplantae; phylum Streptophyta; class Pinopsida; order Cupressales; family Cupressaceae; genus Thuja; species Thuja plicata. The sequence goes on from MU223161.1 coordinate 1,676,628, forward strand.
AACCTATGATATGTGGAAGAAATTACAAGACATTCATGGAGGAGATGCAAATGTAAAGAGAGACAAAGAAGAAAATCTAAGAGGACAATTTCACTAGATGAAAATGAAATAAGGAGAAGACATTACAAGATACAGTTAAAGAATCAAGAAGATTGTGAGTGCCATCAGATCTGCAGGTGGAATAATTGAAGATACAACAATGGCCAGAAAAGTAGTAAGAACTTTACTTCCAATATATGCTATTAGAGTTTCATCTATTCAAGAGATGAGGTTCAATAAGGATATAAATCTGGATACATTAGTTGGAAGGCTTACAAATTTTGAGCTGGACAACTTTGACAATTACTCTCCTAGCTCTAGCAATCTTGAGTCTACATTTAAAGCTAAATTAAACCTTGGTAAGAAGGGTAGATACTCAAAAGGGAAGCAGATTGAAAGTGATAGTGATGATGAAGATCTTGACATCATTGAAGCATTACTTGCAAGAAGAGTTGCAAAAGTAAAATACAAAAGAAAAATACCATTAATTTTTTTTCATTCATTGAGGCTTGTCATATTGCTGCAAAGTGTCCGAATAAAGAAGAAAAATATGAGAAAAAGTTCAACAAATTGAAAAACAAGAAAGATTTCAAGAACTACAAAATCTACAAGGATAAAGGTAATAACTCTTGTTATATTGCTAAAGATTCAAATAGTGATGAAGAAGAAGATGAAATGGTTTATATTGCTATTAAGGATGAGTCAGATGAAGAAGATGAAAACACAACACTTTTCCCACACATTGATAAAAATGACACATGGATAATTCATAGTGGTTGTTCTCATCACATGACTAGTGATAAGACAAAATTTGAACATCTTGAACACTATGATGTTGGGAGTGTCAATTTTGGGAAAGATGAACCTTGCCATGTAAGTAGAAAAGGTTGCATTACTCTGACAGAAGGAATGAAATGTGATAATGTTTATTGGGTTGAAGGATTGAGGAGAAATATACTTAGTGTAGCATAGCTGAACAACATTGGATTTAAGGTAGAATTCATCAATGGTAAGGCCAAGCTCCTGGATGGTAAAGGGAACCTAGTTGGAACTAGCAGGAATAGAAAAGGTAATCTATTCTATCTTGATCTCACTAAAGGTTCATGCTTTATTGCACAACTAGAAGAAAGCTGGTTATGGCATCAAAGGTTGTGTCATGTAATTTTTGATAATCTGGTAAACATAAGCAAGAAAAAGAGAGTCAGAGGTATTCCTATTTTGAAGAAGCCCAAGTTATCAATATGCAAACAATGTCCAATTGGAAAGATGAGAAATACAAGTTTCAAAAGAAAGACTTACAATACTGATGAAGTCTTGGAATTGGTACATACTGACCTTTGTGGACCAACTAGAACAAAAAGATATACTGGAGAGAAGTATTTTATTTTATTTGTTGATGATCATTCCAGAATGATGACTATCATGTTTCTCAGAGAGAAATTTGAATCTTTTCAAAAATTAAAATGGTATCTTGCAAGAGTTGAAAAGGAAACAGGAAAGAAACTAAAATTCCTAAGATCTGATAGAGGAGGAGAATTCATTTCTAATGAGTTCAATGAATTCTGTAATGAGAGAGGAATCAAAAGACAGGTATCTACCCCTGGTACACCACATCAAAATAGAATAGCAGAAAGAAGCAACAAATCCATTATGGATCGTGCAAGAATCCTAATGATTGAAAAGAATGTTGCTTCCAAATGCTGGAAGGAGGCCATCAGCACTAAAGTGTTCACCCTGAACTGATTTCAACTAAAGAGAGGTAGTAGTAGACACCTTTTGTATTATGGTATGGCTATAAACCTAATGTTCATTATTTCAAAGTATTTAGAAGTAGATGCTACATATTGAAGGAAGCTATAAATGGAAAACTCGATGCAAAAAGTGATGAAGTAATATTCCTAGGTTACTCATGTAAAAGAAAAGCATACAAATGTTTAAATATTACTACTCATAAATTCATAGAAAGTTTACATGTCAAGATTGAAGAGTTTGCAGAAAAATGTGAAGAAAAGAGTAGTAAAGAGCCTGAAGACTACAAGAACTTTGTGTATCATGAAACTGATACTATACCTATGACTTGAGAAATGGTGATTGGACAATAGAACTTTCGACCACTAAATATAATAGCACAAACTGTACAACCCAAGTTGCAAACTATGCAACCCAAGTTGCTGGTAGAAGAGACTGAGTCACAGATAGAGGGAATCAAGTCACAGATAGAGGGAGCCAAGTCTCAGAAAAAGGAACCTGACTCACAGATAGTGGATCCTAAGTATCAGACAGAAGAACATGAAAGAATGTTTGAGAATGACAGAACTAGTGGATCAAGTCTAGAATCTAGACTGGAGGATCCAATACTTTCCAAATATGTTAGAAGGCATCATGTACCTGAGAAAATAATTAGAGATCAGATAGAAGGTGTAATGACAAGGAATAAACTCAAAGGTACATGTTTACTAAGTGAATTTGAACCTAGAACTGTTAAAGATGCATTAAATGATGAAAGTTGGATAGAAGCAATGAATGAAGAAATTGATCAGATTGAGAAGAAAAAAAATTGAACTCTTGTGCCTAGGAAAAAGGAAAAGAATGTGATTGGAACCAAGTGGGTTTTAAGAAATAAGATGAATGAAAATGGTAAAGTTTCTAGAAACAAGGCCAGACTAGTGTTTAAAGGATATGCTCAAGAAGAGGGTATTTTTTATGGAAAAACTTTTTCTCCCATTGCAAGACTTGAAGGAGTCAGAACTCTTCTAGCATATGTTGCACATAAAGGATACAAAGTATATCAAATGGATGTGAAATATGCATATCTGAATGGAATCCTAGAAGAAGAAGTCTACATTGAACAACCTAAATGATTTTTTGATCCTATCAGAAGGAATATGGTTTACAAGCTGCACAAAGAATTGTATAGACTGAAACAAGTGCCCAGAGCCTTGTATGAAAGAATACATAGCTATCTAGTAAGTATTGGATTTTAGAGAAACAATGATAATAGTAGCCTATACATAAAAGAAGGACCACATAACAAAATACTGTTAGCAGAGACATTTTTTGATGACATATTATTCACTGGTTATGATGACCTATGCAAAGCATTCTCTTTAGCTATGAGTAAAAAATTTGATATATCTATGTTTGGTGAGATCAAATTATTTATTGGATTAAAAGTACATCAAATGAAGGATGGTATCTACATTATGATGACATGTAACTGATTGAATGTTTGAAGATGTTAAGTTGATCACTAAAATGCATAAAGATAATGCAAGACATTAAATAATTTAATGGATTGTATTTTCATTGTTGTCAACTTGATACAATCTAATTGGTTATAATCAAAGTTTCAAAGACTTCAGATATCAAAGAAAAAAATATTATGCTTTCAGTAATGTATAAAAGACAAGAATTCACATTATGAATTCAAACACCAATGGTCAGTGCACACTGATAGACATAGATCACCAAAATTCAAGTCATGGTGATGCCAAAACAAGAACACCGATGAGAATTACCAATGAGAAGAATCACAAGCATAACCGACAACCAGAACCATAGTGTAAACCGATAGGGAAGTCCAAGGAGAACTGGAGTGTTGACCAAAGCTATCAAATAGTTAAAAACCAAAATTAACTTGAGTTCAAAAATGAAAAAATGTCTAGCTGGCAAAGCTAAAAAATATAGACTTAACTTGTAGTTATCTTTGTTTTCATTAACAAAATAAAGCCAGAGATAAGTAATGGATTTAAAGTTGTTTTTTCCAGTTGGCAAGAAGATCTTTTTTTCTTTAAATCTTATTCTCGATAATTATGGATCATGGAAAGATCAATAAAATAAAGAACCTAATAATGGTGACATTATATATTTAAAGAGATAACTTAATTCATTAGAAATTGGTGTGGTGGGTGAATGAATGAAAAGAGGATGCTGAAGAGAAACTAATGAAGAGAAAATGCATATGGTCCTGATCAACAAGCTGAGGAAAGAGCTAAATTTTTCTGCGGATACTGAGAAATAGAGCACAACATCACAAAGTAGAATCAAACTAGAGAAAAGATATAAATTGAGATATATTGATGAGAATATTATTATGAGATCACAATAGATCTAAAAATCTACAAGTACAAGTTGTATATGTGAATAGATCATATTGTTTCAGTTTAACCATTGATTTAGAAAGTCTCTTAACCAAGCAAAATTTAAATATCCTTTCTATATTGAGATACATCCTATAGAGAATCAAAAAGTTTGATCATGAAGATGGCATGAGATGCCAGATACCTATTGATAGGCCAAGTCAGTGTTTAATCAAGGAAGGTAGCATAGAAATGTCTGATATCAAGTGAGAGACTAAAATTTTAAATCCTCTAACAAGGTCACACCTAACAATGTGTTTGTAACCTTTAACAAGGTTGGCTCTTCATCGAGCTCACTTCAGAAGAGTGAAAATTTTGGGTTACCGTTCCCAAGTTGTTTTCCCTTAACATGGTTTCAATGTTAAAAATCCATGTGTCAATGTGTTTATGAGTCATTAATTTAATATTTTGCATTACAATTAACTTAATTGGATTGATCGGTATACTCTAGATAATTTACTAGCTTTCAGTAAATTAACAGCCTTCTATTTGGTAAACATATAGTAGAAAGTTTTACAAAACATTCCAAGCAGTATTAATTTGATAAAAGTATTTGGAGGCATTCATCTTATAGGATTGAAGATAACTAGAGGCTTAATATCGTGGTACTAATTTTTTTGGGTTTATTATTTGAATATTTTTGAGGCCACTTATTCACCTCCCCCCCCTCTCAGTTTTACTAACAATTGGTATCAGAGCTTGTGTTCTTAGAAAGGGAGTTTAATTGCTCAAGCAAAAGTTCACAAGATGAATAGACGAGATGTGCCAAAGTTGAATAAAGAAAACTTTGCATCATGGAAAAGAAGAAAAAGACTCCACCTATCAGGTATTGGAAATGATATTTTTCAATACTTAGATACTGAATATGTTTTTCCTACAGGACCTCACACTCTTGAGAAATTAAGAGTAAAGCATGAGCATAACTGCATGATGATAGAACTTGCATCATCACTCTCTGATCCTAAGTTTGAAGATGTCAAAACCTATGCCTCTGCAAAGAAAATGTGGGATAAGTTGAAGCTTGTACATGGAGGAGATGCTAATGTACTAAGAGAAAAGGAAGAAATCCTAAGAGGGAGGTTTGATGACCTAAGGATGAAAGAAGGAGAAAATATTACTCAGTATAGCTGCAGAATCAAAGAGGTATTAAATGCTATCTGAGGAGTTGGAGGTGTACTTAAAGAGGAAATAGTGGTAAGAAAAATTTTAAGAACCTTATTGCATGTTTATGCTATTAGAGTTTCTGCTATTCAAGAAATGAGGGTTGTTGCAAACAATACAATTACTCTAGATAGTCTGATTGGTAGACTAATTTCATTTGAGATGAACAAATTTGATAATAGTTTCTTACCATCTATAGAATCTGCATTCAAATCTTCTCTAAAGATAAGTAACTCAAGTCATAGACATGCTATTAGAAATAATAGTGACAGTGATAATGAGGATCAAGGACTTGATGAGATTGAAGCACTTATTGCTAGACGATTGTAGAGAGGCAAAGGTAGATACAAAGGTAAATTACCACATGTATGTTTTAATTGTAAAGAGGTTGGACACTTTGCTGCAAGATGCCAAAACCAAAGAAAAGATGATAGAGGAAATTATAGATAATATGGGAAGAAGTCTAACAAAGGTGATAATAGAGATTACCAAAGAAACCAACAATTTGACAAGAGAGATACCAAAGACTACAAGGACAAAGGGAAGAAATCTTGTTACCTAGCTAAGAACAGAGCTGATGACACAGACACCGAATCAAAAGAAGACATCGAGATGGTACTTGTAGCCATGAAGGATGTTTTAGATGAAGATGAAGAAAGGTATGTGAAAACTACACTCATATCTAAAGTTAGAAAAAATGATGTCTGGATCATAGATAGTGGCTGCGGTCACCATATGACCGGTGACAAACAAAAGTTTGAGACTTTTGAATACTATAAGGATGGTTTAGTGAGAATGGGAAATGATACTGTAGACACCTAAAAATGGTTCATTGCCTATGCCCCCCTTTTAACATGTCTTCTATATTTTGTTTTTGATCTTTATCATTCACTAATATTGTGTCATTCTTCCATGTCATCAATTACTAACAATTCTACTCTCTTTATCAAATCGATCATTTTCCAAATCATTTCCAATCAACCCTAAACTGATCATATTTGATCCTAAACCATTCCAAACCTTCCTAAATCAGTTCAAATCTATCCTATTCTATTCCTAACCATTCATATAATTGTCTGGACTCATTTCTGACCATTCTGGGGCATTGTCCAAGTTCATCAATGCCTAATCAACCCAAATTAAAACCAATCGATCAAACTCTAATTCCAATTAAATCAATCTTATCATTATTTCAGGAGCATTGTCTAAGATCATCGATGCTTCTTATCCTTTCAATCAACCATTTGATAACACTGTCAAAGATCATCGGTGTTATCACTATCAATCTATGAAATTCAATTCAATAGTGTTGTTCATTATTGTCAATACTATTTCTGATTATCATTTTGGGGACATTGTCAAAGATCATCGATGTTTCCCCATTTCAATCTTACGACACCATCAAAGTTCATTGGTACTTTTTAAATCATTTCCAATCACCATTATCTAGGCGCATTGTCAAAGCTCATCAATGCCCCATGATTTCCTAAACTATTCTAGAACCCTCAGAATTAACCCTAATCATTATCAATATCATCAAAATTCTTCCAATTTGACATCAACACCTTCAATTTGACCTATTCTCTACTAATTTCCCCCTTTGGATGAATAACCCATAATTTATCCTAATTCTTAATTGAATAAATAAACAAAATTTATTTATTCCCTTTTTCCCTAAGTCTCCAATAATTAATTAATTAGCTAATTTCTATTTATGAGATTTTTATAATTCCATAAATCTAATTTTGATTTTGAGGAATATTTGAGAATATGGGATTGTTGATTTGATTGATGATTCATAATCTCACCTACATATCATATCCCTTAAATAAGGATTCTCATCCCTATTAAGGTGCTTATCAAATATTCTCAAATATTTGCAATATCTCCTCAATATCTCTCCCCCATTTCAGGCTTCCAAGCATCCTACCAACCAAAATCTTGGTTAGTTTATTGATTTTATGCAATCTCACCTAAATGTGTCTCATTTTCTATAAATTGAGGACCTTTCTCTCATTCAAGGTTAGACCACATCTTCTAGTATTCTCATTTGCAAATTCTATGCTTTCAAGAGTCTTTGTGCAATCTTGTTATTGTCAAAGAGCCAACATTAATCTAATTATGGAGAAGAAAGAAGGACATGGGAGCTTCATCTAAAGGGGGTTCTTAGATTTTTATGCTTTATTTTTGTGAATCCTTGTTTTAGATGGCTTTCATGATAGATTAGATAGGTTAGCATGTTATTTAGGGTTTGTGGTCCCCTAGATATGCTAAATAGGTCTTTTTCTAGTCTTACATTTGGTGAACCCGACGTGAAACAACCTTACTAATAATTTTTTTTGTGTTTTTGTGTCTTTTTCAGGTGTTGGAAGAGAGCTACGTAGGTGGTCAAAGAAGTTGCATAGGTGGTCAAAGAAGCTATGCAGACAGTCACAGAAGCTATGTAGGTGGTTAAGTCATGCACAGGTGGTTAAGTCCTGCGCAGGTGGTACCCAAACCTGCGCACTTGGAGCCTAGAGCTGCGCAGATGGCTTCTTACTTGTGCAGCTAGTCATATGGGATCCTCTCTTAGGGTTTAGGATCATTTCTTGAGTTTCTAGGAAGCCATTATGCATTTAGGGCTTCCTCCTCTGTGTTTTCTCTATTTTCAAGTTAAAATGAACCCTAATCTATTCCAATGAACCCTAAGTTTGGTTAATGAACCCTAATGTGGTAAATGAACTTCCCATTTTGATTTTCAAGGCTTAAAATGAACATGCACATTTATATTTGGGCTCCTAAAATGAATCTCATCTAGTCTAGGGTTTCATGCTATCAAACTTGTTCAAATTTCAAGCAACTTGCAATCTAGCCTAACTAGGGGTGGAAATGGATTATTTCATGCAAATTTAAGTTGTTCAAGTTGTCAATGGCCTTAAAATGAACATGCAAACCTAGTTTTGGTACTTAAAATGAACTCTAACCTAGTTTAGGATCAAGTGCAGTTTTGGTTTTCAAAGTGTTCCTAAACTATTTCTATGCACACGCAAGCTAGCTAGGGCTTCAATTTCATTTTAAATCTTTCTAAATCAACTTAAATGGCATAATGATCAACCCTAGCTATGTTTTTGATGTTATTTCATGCTTAGATGTTCAGAAAAGCTATTTTTGCAATTTTTTGGTCATTTTTAGGGTTTTGATCAGTTGTTGCGCAGGCAGTCAAAAATTTTGTGCAAGTGGTCATACCACCTATGCTTGTTGTGCAGGTGGTCAAACTTTCTATGTAGGTGGTCATACCACCTGCGCTTGTTGCGCAGGCGGTCAAACTTTCTATGCAGGTGGTCATACCACATTCGCTTATTGCGCAGGCAATCACACATTCTGTGCAGGTGGTAACATTGAATTTTTGTTTAGGGTTTCTTTTCTTTTTTTTATTCCTATTCCTATTTTTGCACTTGATAAGAAATTTTTATGTGTTACTGATGAGTTTGTGCAATGTTATGGCAATCATGGGATGAAGTCTAAATCCTAAAACTACTAATGGTTTCAAATGCAGGACATTTTGTAGTAGACATTGTGTTTTCCCAAACTCTTGTGCTTGCTATTTGTAGTTAGAAAACACTTCATTTTGGTGCTTGAAAAGAACCTTTTGATTTCATGTGTCTAATGTGTTTTCTAGATTGTAAAACCATAAGAATTATATGAGTGTATCCTCTCCCCTCGCCTTTGTGGATCTTGGTTGTAAGAGAAACTCATATCATTCTTCTAGAGTGGCTACCTCCCAAGTGCTTTAGTAGAGCCAGTGAGAGTGGATGCCTAACCGGTGACAGGCTAAAGCCAAGCACATCCAACTGGGATACAAATATGCCATTGTGATTAATCTCTCAATGGACGGTGTTGAATGCATTATATCGGGAATAAGATCTCCCTCAGTACCCTTGTGGTATGTTAAAACCTACAAAACATAACTTTCATAGGTTGGGAGGCCTCCATAACAGAGCTAATATGCCACATGTATAATCACCCAAATGGATGCCCTTATTAAACACCATGTTTTAGTAGCCAAAAACCTTCTAAGATGCCCAACTAAGATGCCCCACACTTTCGTGGCTATTAGTCTAGACAACAATCCCTTGGGAAGTGATGTCCCTTGGGATTTGAAGCTTGGAGTGCCTGAGAAGTGAGTGCACATGTAAGGAGGAGCCTGTGCCTCCAAGCTTCTAGGTTGTCTGTTATTAGTAAGCATGGCTAAACCTTAGTTCAAGTGGGGATTCAATAGATACTATCCTTTCTATCCTTAGGAAGTGGTGTGTTTGTTCATTTTACAATAGTCATTCTGAATGATGTGTCTTGTGTGGGTGTTCAAACCTTAATCAAAATGATATCATCTTAAAAAACTCTCCTTAAACAACACTTTTTCCAAATCAATCTTCAAAAACAATCAAATGGGTCACAACAATACCTTGTCTTTGAGTAAACATATGAAACCTTGAACATTTCACTTGGAAACTTTTGGCATGCTTGATAGCCTTCATATTGAATAGTCATGACCTAATCTCCCTGGATTGTGCATTTCAAAAAATTCCTTGCATTATAGACCTCATTTTCAATCCTCATTATAGTTCCCTTTACATATGTCCTAATCATAGCCTTTTTGCATACATAGCACATTCCTAGATCCTCCTTGAAAACTTTGCAAATACTCCTAGGAAGTATCCAAATCATGGAACCTCTCTTTATGATGTTGAAAATACAATCTTGACTTGATCCTCTTTTTACCAAATTTCAAACCCCTCCTTTATCAATTTGGTCTTATTCCACCTTTGTCATGATGGATTTGACCTAAGCCTTTTTTATCAAACTTGTCCCTTGTTCCAAAAATCCTATTTTTCAAGTCAAGATCCTTATTCAACCTCATAAGGTTATGCTCCTAGATTTGTCTCCTTTCAAAAGGTCAATTGTCAAAGTCCAAAATACCAAAAACATAGTTGCATAAACCTTAGCTTGCATTTTGCAATTCCAAAGTGGCATTTTCCAAAATTGCATTTCAAACATTTGCATTTCAAAAATCCCAAAAAAAATCTTGCATTTGCATATAGTAATCATGCCAATTTTTACAAGATATCAAGCATCCAAGGGGCAACAAGATGCTCATTTACCAATGTTTACACAACAACTATAATCACAATTACCTTTTGATCTAAGATAAGGTATTTCATATCAAGACCAAACTGACCTAATCAACATGCAACCATTGGAAGAAGCACATCAAACATTTCAAGATGCAAGACATGTCATATTTCCTCAAGGACCTATCACTACATAGATGATCCCTAGTTCAATTCTAAGCAATAATCTATGCAACATGGGATATCCTTCCAATACTTCACCAAGCTTTTGCACTATTTAGTGGGGATCGCCCCCAACCTTTGAACCAATTTTTGTACCTATGCCACCTGGCCAAGGTAGTGTCCCCCCTACAGCTGAGGAGGAATACAAAAAAACTTGTCAATTCAATCATGTGCAAGAGCCAGTATTTTTCAATCAAGTCTCGTATCAAGCTCAATTCAATCAAGTTTCAAACCAGTCTCCATGTGCTCAAATTTCAAATCAATCATTCAACCAAGTTCCAAATCTAACCTTTCAACATAACTGTGGCATAATTCAAATGGGACCACCACCAAATTTTGAACCAATCTTCATCCTAATGCAACCAAGTGATCTTCAAAAAATTTCACAACCTCTTGTGCCAATCAAGCAAACAATACAATCAATACCAAGATCACAAATAATAACATTGCTTGAGGAACCTTTTGTGTCCTCCAATTCACCACCAATCTCTTATCAAACAAAGAAAAATTCAAATGTGGCATCTTTTGAACATCAACCAAGCATAATCAATGAGAAACCTTTTTTTGAACATATTCACTCCAAATATTTTTTACAACATGCAAATAATGATGAGGCATTACCAACAAGACCCATCAAGCAGCGCAAGTTCAAATCCAAAGTTTTAAAGGATTTATTTCAAAAATTGGATCAAACAAATAATTTACCCGTGTCTAGCAATGGATCACCACAAAAAAATTACATGGATGACAATACCTATTTCCCCTCAAGACATTGACCTTCAAGAAACATCTATGTTTCCCTCCACTCATTCATCCCCACATTCCTCCCAAGAGAAATTTCCTTCTTCCCCATCAAGTGATTCTTCCAACAATGCAACCTTCCAATGGCTATCCATGAAAGACATCCAAGCTAGTCCTATGCATAGCCCAAGTTCCTTTGAGCCAATTCTACCATGTCCTCCAATTTCAATCAAGCCTATTCCTAATATTCCTATCCAAATTCCATCTTCCTCATATCAAAATGTTGACCCCTTTCAAGAACCCCCCTTGCATGTCCAAAGTCATATCCCATGTCAAGAGGATGATACAAAGAATGAAGAAACATATCTAAAAGCATATCAAGATCTATATCCCTTCAATGACCAATTATATCCTATTGTTGACCAAGATACCATTTCCCTTGAGCCTCATGAATATCCCACTATCTTTATCCCCCCTATCCAGAATGATCCCCTTCCATTCCCAAACCAAAATTTTGACCTTCCACTTCCTAAGCAAGATCATGATCTCCCTTCCATGTATTCCCAAGATCCCTTTCCAAGTCAAGATCAAGGTGTCCCTTCACCTTCATGTTCTCCTCAAGATCACATCATCCCTTCAAATCCCCCACAAGATCCTATCCTACCAAACGATCCTGTGATTGCTCATACTCCATCGTAGGATCCTATTGTTCCTTGTGCTCCACCTTGTGATTCAAGCACATCTATGCAAGATGTTCATGAACCCCTTACACTTAAAATGGGTTCCCCTGGTTCTATTGAGTCTATTCCTTCTCATGGTCCTACAATTCCTTCCATATCATTCAAACCTCATAATAATGGACTCGCGTCTTCTAGCAAGTATCCTACTAGTCAAAGAAAGCATTATCAAGTCAAAGTGTTAAACCTCTATGCAAAAGGTATATTGAAACCCTTACATGTCCAAGAAAATTCAAATGGCCATGGTCTTAATAGAAAATCTACATCTCAAGGCATTGGTATCCCTTCAAAATCCAAATCCAGACGTATACCTCCCCCTTCAACCCTTCCATCCATCTTAGGTCCATATATTCCTCCCTTCACTAGCTCACAACCCCCTTACCATTTCCCACATGCAGGTCAGCAAAGGCATACACCCTAGAGAACCTTCCACCCATCCAAAAAGCCTCCATACAATTCCTATCCATCCATGAGTTCCATTCCCTTTCAAAACAATTTGGATGCCAAACATAGAGTCTATACATCAAGAAATCTGCATGCTATCAAGGATCAACATGTCCAATCTAATCGACATGTACAAAAAAATAAAAATTTGATCCAAAATAAAAAAATAATTATCAAAAAGGCTACAAAGGCCCATTGAGAAAAAAATAAAGTCAAAAGCCATATGGGTCCCAAAATCCATTGTGCAAGCAATACATTCAAAAGACCCTCAATATAATGAAAAATCAAAAAGCATGTGGATTCCCAAGAAGCTCCTTGAAGCACAAAGTCCCAAAGAAAATTCCAAATTGGCATCCAAAATTGTTATCCCTCCATCTAAATGTCTTCCATCTTCCAAACCCATTTTGGGTCCTTCTATCCCAAAATCCATATCCATTCCTTCATTTAGTCCTTCAAAATCCAAAATCTCATTTTCCTCTATCACTCCATCACCCCTCAAGGTGGGTGCCAATGTTGTTCTTACATCCATTCTCTTCCACTTCAAAGAAAGTTGGCATACATTCCCTTCATTATCCAACACATGTTTTCCAACCTTTCATCCAACCTATTCAATCCCTTGCATAAATCTTGTCCCATCCTTATCCAATCACCCACTTCATATCCCTTTTGTCATTACCCTACCAACATCTTTGCACAATATCTTTCAAAATAACATTTCAAAGAGTAAGGCGCTTGAGTCCTTTGTCCATGTCATTTCATGCGTCCAATTTTTTTCCAAAAAGTTATAAAGTCAAAAAATAAAAATAAAAAAGAGAAAATATCAAAAAAAAAAAAGAGTCAAGAGAAATAATTTTGTCCAATAGTGAAAACCTGACAAACAGGCACTTTGGGAAAGTACCATGATGAAAACCTAGAAAATAGGCGTCATGTGTAATTCTATGAACTTCTTGTAGTCTATACTTGGGGGTAGATTTCATTGGTGTTATCCTCCATTACCCTTGTCATTATCCTCCATTAACCCCAACATGTCCTCCATTATTCCTATGTCCCTCATTACCTTTATCTTATCAACACCCATATATCCCTTCTCATCATCCTTGATTGATCTTGCTTATCCTACCCATATCCTATCATTATCCTATCCATATCCTAACATTTTCCTATGAAACTCCCTATCTTGGTCTTGATGTAAAATAAGGACGTTCAATGAAAAAGCATGTTTTCAAAGAAAAACCTCTTGACATGTCCATTTCCCACATTCTATCCACTACACTATCTCATTACCTTATCATTTTCTTGTCCATTCCCTCTGCTTGGCACAAAAATTGTTATCCTATTTCTTGGATAGTCATTAGCACCTACCAGATCCAATGCAATGACCCTTGGCCTTCGTTCATCTACCAATCTAGTTCCCCTTTGATAATGTCCCTACCTTGCTAGACATTGGGGGCAATTCAAATCTTGCAACTTGTAAATATCTTAATGACCTGAAAAAATCCTAAAAAATCCAAATATGTAAAAACTCCAAAAAAATAAAATAATGTCCTGAAAATTTGCTAAAAAATCAAATAATGTCCTGAAAAAAATTCCCAAAAACCAAATAATGTCCTTAAAAAATTGCTAAAAAAATTCAAATACGATCCTGAAAAAAGAAAAAAAAAATCAAATATTTCAAAAATCCTAAAAATTTCAAAATCCCTTTGAAAATCTGTAATAAATTTGTACATACTTGTCTTCTTTTTGCGAATCAAACATCATGTTTGCCGACATCAGTGGCAGAATCATTACTGTGCTTAACAAAATCATATGCGATCTGAATCATTGTGACCCAGCATTCAATCTGATTGGACCATTCAAATATTTTGATCTTTTCTATCTATCAATCTGTCCAAGACTATTAATCAGTTCTCAAATCATTTTGCAACTCTAAGCTACCAATCAAAGAACATCTAATGCAAGTCACAAAAAGATCAGAATGGTTGTTGGCTCATATTTGTTTCAGTGAGTGTTTTTATTTTTCATTGATTTTTATCTTTTTTCTTTGTCTTCTTCCTGTTTGATGATCTCATGAAATTCTGGGGCATGTCTGCTACATGCTTTTGTTATGGAGAAGATCATCATCTGTCTACATCGTGTTTGTTTACACAAAAAGGATGACTTTCTCACTCTGGATTTTGTGCAACGATGCGCCACATTTGCTTTTGCAATATCAAAATAAGCTCTTATAACACAATTGCACTTTTGAAAGCCAACATCTTTCTACTAACATTTCTTTGTCTAATTTCTTCTTTCTGCTAACATTTCTTCAATCAATCATCTTTATTTTTGAAAAATTTATCCTCATATCAATTTCCACCCAATTTTTCGAGGGGGCATCCTACCTCCATTCTGTCGATCCACTGGGGCATGATCTTCTATTTTTCTTTGAGCCAACGCTGATAATCACATTTTCTCAAAGAGGGGAAAAATGTAGACACCTAAAAATGGTTCATTGCCTATGCCCCCTTTTTAAAATGTCTTCTATATTGTGTGTTCAAGATCTTTATCATTCACTAATATTGTGTCATTCTTCTATGTCATCAATTACTAACAATTCTACTCTCTTTATCAAATTGATCATTTTCCAAATCATTTTCGATCAATCCAACCGATCCTATTCAATCCTAAACCATTCCAAACCTTCCTAAATTAGTTCAAATCTATCCTATTATATTCCTAACCCTTTGCGGAATTTTCTAGACTCATTCCTAACCATTCAAGGGCATTGTCCAAGCTCATCGAGGCCTAATCAACCCAATTTCAAACCAATTGATCAAACTCTAAATCCAATTGAATCAATATTATCATCATTTTAGGAGCATTTTCCAAGATCATCGATGCTTCTTATCCTTTCAATCAACCATTTGATAACGCTTTCAAAGATCATCAATGTTGTCACTATCAATCTATCAAATTCAATTCAATAGTGTTGTTCATTATTGTCAATACTATTTCTGATTATCATTTCAGGGACATTGTCAAAGATCATCGATGTTTCCCCATTTCAATCTTACAACACCCTCAAAGTTCATTGGCACTTTTTAAATCATTTCCAATCACCATTATCCGAGTGCATTGTCAAAGTTCATCGATGCCTCGTGATTTCCTAAACTATTCCAGAACCCTTGGAATTAACCCTAATCATTATCAATATCATCAAAATTCTTCCAATTCGACATCAACACCTTCAATTTGACCTATTCTCTACTAATTTCCCCCTTTGGATGAATAACCCATAATTTATCCTAAGTCTTAATTGAATAAATAAACAAACTTTATTTATTCCCTTTTTTCCCTAAGTTTCCAATAATTAATTAATTTTATTAATTAATTATCTAATTTCTATTTATGAGATTTTTATAATTCCATAAATCTAATTTTGATTTTGAGGAATATTTGAGAATATGGGATTGTTGATTTGATTGATGATTCATAATCTCACCTACATATCATATCCCTTAAATAAGGATTCTCATCCCTATTAAGGTGCTTCACAAATATTCTCAAATATTTGCAATATCTCCTCAATATCTCTCCCCCATTTCATGCTTCCAAGCATCCTACCAACCAAAACCTTGGTTGGTGCATTAATTTTATGCAATCTCACCTAAATGTGTCTCATTTTCTATAAATTGAGGATATTTCTCTCATTCAAGGTTAGACCACATCTTCTAGTATTCTCGTTTGCAAATTCTATTCTTTCAAGAGTCTTTGTACAATCTTGTTATTGTCAAAGAGCCAACATTATTCTGATTATGGAGAAGAAAGAAGGACATGGGAGCTTCATCTAAAGGGGGATCTTAGAGTTTTATGATTTATCTTTGTGAATCCTTGTTTTAGATGGCTTTCATGATAGATTAGATAGGTTAGCATGTTATTTAGGGTTTGTGGTCCCCTAGATATGCTAAATAGGCCTTTTTCTAGTCTTACAGATACATCTTGTCTAGTTGAAGGTAAAGGAACCATAATGTAGAATAACCTGATAAAATAGGAAAATGCCTATTGGGTAAAAGGACTGAATTATAATTTGTTAAGTGTTTCACAATTGAACAATTCAGGTCACAAAGTAGAATTTGAAAATAAGAAGGCAAAGATATACAATGAATGAGGAAAATTGATGGTACCGGTGAGCAGATAAAAGGTAACCTTTTCTATATTGATGACATTAACACCACTTTTTTAATGGATAGAAATGAAGACATATGGTTGTGGCACAAAAGATTGTGTCATGTGAACTTTGACAACATGATAAAGATAAGAAACAAAATGAATGTCAGAGGTTTACCGATCATGACTAAGCCCGAGCATATCATGTGCAATAATTGTCAAAAATGTAAGATGACAAAGTCTAGTTTCAAGAGTAAAACCCATACATCTTGTTGGAAAACAGATTGTCCTTCTTCTTATCCTCTTTGTTTTCCCAATTTTATAATGAAGAACAACTTTACACAACAGTTGGGAAACTATTTCTGAGAATATCTAGTTTCCCTCTGAATTGAGGTACAGCTCCCTATGTGAAAAATATTCAATGAATTTTGTTCA
>MU223161.1:1702311-1714502 GCA_018584345.1 Thuja plicata
GAAAATATGATTATGCATATGAAGTATGAAATGCAAATGAAGTATGGTGATGCAATCTCACAACCAGTTATAATTCTCTGATTATTTTACCGATTGGTCAAACTGAAAACAATGAAATAAAACTCTGCTCACTCACTATTGTCAATTCAACACAATGAAACAACATCACATACAGATGGACAGTAAAATAATGGCCCTAGACTTTATTGTCTCTGCAATCAGTTTCACCCCAAAATTTGCCAACCTTTCTATTAACTTTTTCCACTGTTTATATAGAGATTACAATGTATGATCTTCATGGGAATAGGAAGTGATTCAGCTTCTAAGAATATGAAAAGACTAGAGAACACTTTCGAAAATAGAAAAGCCAAAAGACCATGACTTTTTATCTACCACTTCCTGTAGCTTGACTTTGAGGAAATTGAAATGAATAATCTTCATCAATAGAATACAACTTGTAGAAATTAAACGATATTGGCATGCTTGCTTCCCAGCTCGTCAGTTGTCATCAGACCACAATCTGAAGCTTTGTTGAATCATGACTAATCGCCACACAAACATATGATGAGACTATTATACTAGGCATGCTATGCACTTATAATTCTCTTTGCCTTGACATAGTCCTCCAATCGTAATTCAATCTGAGATTCATTGACATATATGGCTCCTTAATATGCTGTGTCACATGAAATCTATGCTTAAACACAACAGTTGCTTTAAGAAAAGGATGAAAACTCATTCACTCCTTTAGATTTATATCATTCATCTGTGCATATTTGATGTCTTGATCATGTCTGCAAACGATATCACATATATCTGTGCAAGCAAGACAATTGAATTGTCTCTCGAATCCTCTTCTGTCGTTACAATCATAACCAGCGTCCCTTTAGAGCACTCAAAATGTGAATTTCCGCTCTGGGTAATAGCAATATTTTCAAGCTGAACTTTCAACACAAGAAGTGTTCTTGGGAAGGTTCTGAAACAACCCAGATCATCAGATTTTGAAAAGACATTGAAATCACAAAGCTAGAAGCCAGCTGGTTTTGGCACTGTAGAGTGCGAAAAGTTTATGTTCTGCGAAAAATGCATGGAGAGGGCACTGGGCGTATTTCCGCCCATCAAATTTATACGCTATGGAGCAGTTAGCTTTGCGGAAATCTACTTGATGAGTGTGATCTCCGCAATGGAGTATTTAGCTTTGCGGAAATCTACTTGATGAGTGCGATCTCCGCAATGGAGTAGGCTCTGAACATATTTCCGCATGTCAAATTTAATTGCATGAGTCTTTTTTTTAACTTAAGGTACATGCGATATGAAACACTTAAATAATAATAAAAGATTCCTTAAAGCTCGATGATGACTTATGTAGGCTTGCGGAAATCTACTTGGTCAATGCGAATCCCACCATGGAGTAGCCAAAACTCAATTTTCCGCCATGGAGTAGTTAAAACTCAATTTTCCGCCATGGAGTAGTTAAAACTCAATTTTCCGCCATGGAGTAGTTAAAACTCAATTTTCCGCCATGGAGTATTTAAAACTCAATTTTCTTCCATGGAGTAGTTAAAACTCAATTTTCCGCCACGCCATAACTTTCTCATTTCAACTCCAAATCTCATGCGGTTTTCACTGTTGGGGTTGTAAGACACCATAGAATCAATCCATGCCTTCAAATAGTGAAAATCATCAACTTTTATAGGCTGTGGGAAATGTATTGAATACATACATATTATGTGCTATCACACCCAAAAGAGCAGAATACAAACCAGAAAAACACTTATTTCAACTGCATATTCATTGCAGCATATCACCTTTTCTGATTTCTTCTTGATTCTCTGTTATAGTTATGCAATTATATCACATTGCCCATTCTGTTCAGCCTGTCAATCACCATGCTTAGATCCAATGCCATTTGACGGATATCAAGCATAACTCGTCACATCTACAATCACAGCTCTGTCACTGCATCATCTATATGAAGAGTCTTCTCTGATTTCTTATGAATGCCTGGAAATTATGATTCCTAATCATTCTTCTGCTTGAAAAAGCTCATCAATAGAAGCACATTATCCTTTCCAGGTTGGGATCTATAACCTACCCAAAATGAAAAGACTTTCAGATAACCCATACGGCTTAAAGAAGGAAAGGCAGTGGCAGGGAAACTCGGAAAGAACTGCCTACCTAAGGAAGACCTAGACCTAGACTCAAACAAGACTAGACTTGACTATGACTTCAAAATCCTCCACTTTGACAGCATGGGTACAGTATGAAAAGTGGGGCAACACATCTACTATAATTCTAGAATTAGTCCATACAGATCTATGTTGACCCATGAGGACAAAGAGCTACTATGGAGATAGGTATTTTATTGTCTTTGTTCATGATTTTTCTAGAATGATGACAGTCATATTTTTAAAAGATAAATCAGAAGCATTTAAGATGTTTAAATGGTATAAAACAATGGTAGAAAAAAAAAGTGAAAAGAAACTAAAATGCTTAAGGTCATATAGAGGAAGGGAATTTACTTCAGAAGAATTCACTGACTATTTCAATGAGCATGGAATTAAAAGATAGGTTTCTGCACCGAGGACACCACAGAAAAATGGAATTGTTGAAAGGAGAAACAAATCAATTGTTGACTGTGCAAGAACATTGATGATTGAGAAAAGCATCACTAAAAATTTCTGGAGGGAAGCTATCAAACTACTCTCTACACATTAAATAGAGTACAATTGAAGGACACAAAGAAGACACCCTATGAGCTTTGGTATGGTCATACACCCAATGTAAGTTACTTCAGAATCGTTTGTAGTCAATGTTATATATTGAAGGATGATAGAAATGGAAAACTTGACTGCAAAATTGAAGAACGTATCTTCCTAGGGTATTCAACCAAAAGAAAGGCTTATAAATGTCTTAAAAAGTCATCTAACAAAATCATTGAAAGTGAAAATGTGAAAATAGATGAATTTGCAGAAAAGAATGATAAGGAAAGAAAAAAGAAACCAAAGGACTACAACACATTTGTTTATACAAAACCTGACACTCTACCTGAGAAACACTATGTCACTCCTGAGCATTAGAACATTGCACCCGTGCATCAGGCTACAACTATCGAGAATTAGGATAATCCTCAAGATGATGTTCTGAACATTGGAGATGAGAATGAAGGTGAAGAAGATGATCAGAATGATGAACACAGACCTGAATTGAAACTTTCCAAGTATGTCAGAAGATATCATCAATAAAATCAAATCATAGGAGTCAAAAAGGTTGGAACAAGAACAAGAAGTAAGTCACTTAACACCAGATGTTTACTTTGTGATTTTGAGCCTAAATTTGTTAATAATGCACTTGAGAATGAAGAATGGGTCAATATTATTAATGAGGAAATAGAACAGATTGAGAAGAATAATAAATGGACACTAGTACCGACACCAGATGAAAAGAATATCATCAGTACCAAATGGATATTCAGAAACAAGCTGAATGAGAATGAAGAAGTCACTAGAAACAAAGAAATATTAGTATTCAAGGGATATGCACAAGAAGAAGGTATTGATGTTGGAGATTTGCTTCTGTGCAAATTATTGATTGTATGTTTGTCATTGATGAAAACATATAATATACAGTGGTGTCCTATATGAAATTATCAGTATAGATGTTTTGGAGCCATCTGTGTTTATTCCATGGTGTATACATGCTCTAGTTTCTATGTGCATTCATGCAGATTCAGATATGCAGTTTCAGTGGCATTATGTTAATCTATTTTGGCAGTTACAATTTCTGAAGATTATGAGTTAAGAGCCGACACATTTACATTATTTCTTGAGTTGTGCCTATATTTGAGATATGCATGTTTGTATTCATGTTTAGTTATGTGTTAATGATGATTATCCAAAGGCACTAAACATGTTCTAACTGAAGCATGATGATTGAGTCAATTTGGTAAAGCCGACTATGTGAAGCAATGCGTCCACTCATCTTGAGTTGTGTGGTCCTAATTTTGAGTGTGTGCTTAGTTAAGACAACAAGGAAGTTTATGAAGTATTTCATAAAGTTTTTGTGAACTTATCCTTGCAGAAGATACAAATAGAAGTTTAATTCTGAGTGCTAAATGTGAAAATAAAGTGAAAAAGATAAGACAAAGAAGAACAGAAAGTTAGAAAGTAAAAGTTGAAGATCTATGTGAATAAGTAGAAGTAGATTACAACTCATTGGAACTGATCAAGATAGAAGGTCTACTCAAATAGTTCATTTATTAGATATAGTGTATATCTGTTTTACTAAAGGTTTCAACATTCATCATTTTAACAGTAACATTTTTGGACAGTGAGTCCTCACCCCTAACAACGTTATTTGTAAAAGACTCCTAACAGGGTCCGACCCTTAACCAGGTCACTGTACTTATTGAATTATAAAGATAAACTCCTAACAGGGTTCTAAGATCTTCTAATAGGGATTATTGTACTCAAGTACATTTCTTTGTGGGTGCTAATTCCCACTGGGGTTTTTACCTATTTGGTTTTCCCGTAACCAAAATTGTTGTGTTCTATCTTGTGTTATCTGAATGTGTTAATGCTTAATGTTATTCTATAATTAATTGGAGAAAATAATTAAACTAGCTAATAATTGATTCACCCCCCCCCCCTCTTAGTTATCCCTTGGGACTATTCCAACAATTTGTATCAGAGCCAATTGCCTTGGAGAGAAATCCTAAGAGCTTAAGGTAGATCAAATGACGTATTTAAGGAAAGAGAGTCCTAAAATGATAACATATCTTTAGTGCATTGGTTTTGAGATCTATGAGATTGCTACTCATGAAATTGATGTTCCCACCTTGAAAGACCTTGTAGAAGAAGACTCTACAAATAAAAAAAATAAGTATTCACTCAAAATGCAATTACCAAGGAAGCCCTAATCAGTGCCCTATCTGACAATGAATTTTCTGAGATCAAGAAGGTAGAAAAAGCATATTCAATCTGAAAATACTTAGAAGATATGTTTGAAGGAGACATTCAAGAAAAGAATGTGTGTAGAAATACATGGAAGAAAATATACAATAATTTAGAGATGCTACCTAAATAGAACATCAGAGCTTACAATCAAAGGATTAATGAATCAGTATCAGGTATCAGGAACAATGGTGGAGAAATTTCAGAGGATGATATAATGGACAAACTGATGATCACATTGACAGAAGATTATGAAAGAAAGATTAACATCTTAGATGAAACCATGCAATTATCAAAGGAATTCAAAAGAGAAACCCTGATTAGAAAAATATTTGCATTTGAGATATCAAGATTGAAGATAGAACCTAAAATGGAAACAACTTTTAAAGCCTCGGTCCATGGTAAGAAATCCTTGAACATCTCTAGTGATAATGAAAAATAAGAAGTTGATATTGAACTAGAAGAAATAAATTCTATGATTTATAAGAAGGAAAGAAAAGGTAAAGGGAAATATGAAGGACAACTACCATTCAATTTTTTTTCATGCAACAAAGTTGGAAACTTTGCATCCAAGTTTCCTACAAGAGTCAAGAAGTTCATATTAGATTACAAGCCCAAATATACTAAGGAATTCTATCATGATGAAGATTGTGTAACTGATGATGACCCGGGAGAAGATGAAATTGGATTCATTTCTATTAAAGACAATGAAAAGATGATTGATCAAATAGAAATTGAAGATGAAAAGAAAGCTCAAGAATTGGCTCTAGTTTGACACGCTGACATCAGAACAAACTGGATCATAAACATCAAGTGTTCACATCACATGATAGGTGACAAAGATAGATTTGTACATCTAGATAAGTACAAAGGTGGCATTGTTAGATTTGGAGATAACACTCCCAAACCTATCATAGGCAGAGGATCTATCACCTTAGATGGAAAGAACAAGACAAATGATGTTCTTTATGTTGATGGTTTGCATCATAACTTACTAAGTGTTGGACATATGGTAGATAAAGGATATCAGTTGGAATTCAAGAACAATAGATGTATTATCAAAAACAAAGAAGGAGACATGATTGTATCAGGCTCAAAGATGAAAGGTAATGTCTTTTAGCTCAACTCTAAAGTAAGTTGTTTTGTTGAAAAAGTGGATGACAGTTGGCTATGGCACAAGAGACTTTGTCATATCAATTTTGACAACATAGTAAAGATAAGTAATGTAAAGGCAGTAAGAGACCTTCCAAGTATTCCAAGACCAGTTGATACTATGTATAGGGAATGTCTGGTGCGGAAGCATGTGAGGACCTCATTCAAGCATAATCAAAACTCTACATAGAACAAATTATATCTGATACATACAGACCTATGTGGACCTACTCAAACAAGATCATACTATGGAGAAAGGTATTTTATTTTGTTTGTTGATGATTTCTCAAGGATGATGTGGGTTGCGCTCCTGAAGGAAAAATCTGAAGCCTTTGAAAAATTCAAAGAATTCAAACCCAAAGTCAAAAATGAGTCTGGATTGAAGATGAAATGTTTGAGATCAGATAGAGGAGGAGAATTCACCTCTGACCAGTTTTATAATTACTGTGAAGAACATGGAATCAAAAGATAGTTAAGTGCACCTAGAACCCCTCAGTAGAATGGGATTGCAAAAAGAAGGAACAAAATAATACTTGACACAGTGTGCACTATCATGATTGAAGGAAAGGTTTCCCATACCTATTGGAGAGATGCGATCAATACAACATTCTATACTATCAATAGAATCTAGTTAAAGCCAAGCGCAGACAAGACACCTTATAAACTTTGGTTTGGTAATGTACCTAATATAAAATACTTCAGAATATTTGGAAGCAAGTGCTACATCAAGAGAGATGGCAGTATTGGCAAGTTTGATGCTAGAATCGATGAAGGTATTTTTCTTGGTTACTCTACTAAAAGAAAAGCCTATATATGTTTTAATCTAAGATTGAAGAAGATCATTGAAAGTAGTCATGTGAAGATTGATGAGAAGTTTATGATTCAAGAAAGATACTATGAATGTGCTCCCATGATTGAATATGAACCTAGACCTATCAATAAAGACATATTTATTGAATAATTGTTTGACTATATTGATGTTTCATGTAACAATCCTGAACCAAGTAAAGAAGAATCACAAATTATAGATGAGAGTGTCACTACTAAAAACTCAAAATACACATCCAAATACCACTCTAAGGAAGAAATCATTGGAGATTAGAGTGCTAAAGTCTTGACAAGATCCAGAGAAAAAGGTTTAGCCATTGATGAAGAGGTATGCTTACTTTCTCAGATTGAACCCTTAAGCGTTGAAGATGCATGCAATGATTCAGAATGGAAAAGTTCTATGCAAGAAGAATTGGATCAGATAATCAAGAATGATACATGGGAATTTGTCCCTAGAACTTGTGACAAGAATGTGATTGGAACAAAGTGGATATTTAGGAATAAGATGAATGAAGAAGGTATAGTGGTAAGAAACAAAGCAAGCCTAGTATGTAATGGATGTTCATAGAGAGAAGGAATAGACTACACTGATACATTTTCCCCTATGAGCAGAATGGAAGCTATCAAGTTGATTCTAGCCTATGAAACATTCAAGAAATTTAAAGTATATCAAATGGATGTCAAGTCATCTTTTCTGAACAATGACTTGAAGGAAGAAGTTTACATAAAATATCCTGAAGGATTTAATCTATCAGACAAACCAGACATGGTATGCAAACTAAAGAAAGAACTTTATGGACTTAAACATGCCCCAAGAGCATGGTATGAGAGACTTTATGGTTACTTAACCAAGATAGGATTCAGAAAAGGAGTAGAAAATTGTAACTTATTCATAAGAGAGACAGATGAAGGATTACTACTTGTTGCTATTTTTGTTGATGACATTATCTTTGGAGGTAATGACAAGCTTAGTGTAGAATTTACCAAAGAGATGCAAAGTGAGTTTGAAATGAGCATGATTGGACCTATCAAATATTTTTTGGGATTGAATGTAAAACAAATAGACAAAGGAATAATCATAAATAAGTCTAAGTATGTGAAGGAGATATTGAAAACTTTCAAAATGGAAGACTACAAACTAGTAAGCACCACCATGATAATAGGAAGCAAGCTTTATAAATATGATGATTCCATAGTAGTTGATAAGTCATTACAAGTCTATGATTGGAAAACTCATATATCTTACTCAATCTAGACTAGATATTTCCAATGCAATTGGCATTGTTGGAAGATTTTCAACTAAACCTAAACAAAATCACCTAATGGAAATAAAAATAATATTCAACTACTTAAAAGGGACTATAGACAATGGTTTATGGTATCCTAACTCAGAGAATATACAAATTCATGTGTATACAGATGATTGGGAAGGTTGTGTTGATGACAGGAAGAGTTCCTTAGGAGGAGCAGTATTTCTTGGAGATAGGTTTGTTACTTGGAAAAGAAAGAAGAAGAACTGTATCTCTCAGTCGACAGCAGAAGCTGAGTATGTTACAGCAGCTCTAAATTGTTCAAAAATTGTTTGGATCAAATAGATGATTAAAGACTTTGGTATTCAGATTGATTATCCTATTATTATTTACTGTGATAACACTAGCGCTATCAATATGTTAAAGAACCCTGTGATCCATGCGAAGACAAAACACATTGAGATCAAATATCACTTTCTAAGAGAAAAAGTCACAGACAGAGAAGTAAAGTTGGATTATGTGAGCACTAAAGAACAGTTAGCAGATATTTTTACAAAGCCTTTATGAAAAGATACTTTTGAGTATCTCAAGGAGAAGCTGGGAGTAATTCCCTTTCCTGAGTTTGATTAGAATTTGCAGCAAAGAACATCAGTCCCTGGTGATTGATGAATGGTTGACTACTCTACTTTTGGAGTAGTTTGTGTGCTTATTTGTGTTTGGAACCCTTTGACATTGATGTCAAAGGGGGAGTATATAGTAAGGGGGACCATATACTCTGGGGGAGTATATAGTCATGAAAATTAACACACAATCAGGGAGCTATAGCAGTGAAGAGGAACCCTTGATGAGGATATTGAGAAGATTATAAAAAGAAAGGAATCACTTTTGGATTGATGGTGTTTTTAATCATATGTTTCCATCAATGTCAAAGGGGGAGATTGTTGGAGATTTTCATTTGTGCAAATTATTGATTGTATGTTTGTCATTGATGACAACATATAATATACAGCAATGTCCTATATGCAATAATCAATATAGATGTTTTGGAGCCTTGTGTGTTTATTTCCATGGTGTAGACATGTTCTAGTTTCTATGTGCATTCATGTAGATTCAGATATGCAGTTTCAGTGGAATTATGTTAATCTATTTTGGCAGTTACAGTTTCTAAAGATTATCAGTTAAGAGATGGTGTATTTACATTGTTTCTTGAGTTGCGCCTATCTTCGAGATATGCATATTTGTATTCATGTTTAGTTATGAGTTAATGATGATTATCCAAAGGCTCTAAACATGTTCTAACTAAATCATGATGATTGATTCAATATGGTAAAGCCGACTATGTTAAGCAACGTGTCCACTCATCTTGAGTTGCACAGTCCTAATTTTGATTGTGTGCTTAGTTAAGCCAACAAGGAAGTTGATTAAGTGTTTCGTAAAGCCATCGTGACCTTATCCTTGGGAAAGATACAAATAGCAATTCAATTGTGATTTCTAAATGTGAAAATAAAGTGAAAAAGATAAGACAAAGCAGAACATAAAGTTAGAAAGTAAAAGTTGAAGATCTATGTGAGTAAATAGAAGTAGATTACAACTCATTGGAAATGATCAAGACAATAGGTCTACTCAAATAGCTTATTTATTAGATATAGTGTATAGCTATTTTACTGAAGGTTGCAGCCTTCATCATTTTAGTAGTGAGATTTTTGGATAGTGAGTCCTCACCCCTAACTGGGTTATTTGTAAAAGACTCCTAACAGGGTCTGACCCTTAACCAGTTCACTATACTTATTGCATTATAAAGATCAAATCCTAACAGGGTTGTAAGATCTTCTAACAGGGATTATTATACTCAAGTACAGTTCTTTGTGGGTGCTAATTCCCATCAGGGTTTTTACCTATTTGGTTTCCCCGTAACCAAAATTTTTGGGTTCTATCTTGTGTTATTTGAATGTGTTAATGCTTAATGTCATTCTGTAATTAATTGGAGAAAAGAATTAAACTAGCTGATAACTCATTCAACCCCCCTCTCAGTTATCCCTTGGGACTATTCCAACAATTGATTATGGAGAAGCCTTTGCACCCGTTGCTAGACTGGAAGGAGTTAGAATCTTACTTGCTTATGTTGCATTTAAAGGATTCAAGGTATACCAAATGGATGTCAAATATGCATTCCTAAATGGAATACTAGAAGAAGAGGTATACATTTAACAACTAGAAGGTTTTGTTGATCCAAACAAAAGAAACATGATATGTAGACTACATAAATCCTTGTATGAATTGAAAAAAACACCAAGATCCTGGTATGAAAGACTTCACTCATATCTCATTACCATAAAATTTGTTAGAGAAAGTGAAAATAGCAATCTGTACTTAAAAAAGATACCGATGGTAATATTCTGATTGCTGAAATTTTTATTGATGATATCATTTTTGGAGGAAATCAATTGTTATGCAATCCTTTTCTAATGAAATGTACAAGGAATTTGAAATGTCTATGTTTGGAGAGATCAAATTATTTCTTGGTCTATAGATTCTTCAACAAAATGCAGGCATATAGATCACTCAGTCTAAATACATCAAGGAAGTGCTAAAGATATTGAAGATGGAAGATTCCAAACTAGTTGGAACACCTATGGCTCCCCGATGTAAGATAACAAAAGAAGACAAATCAAATGAGGTAAATCATACCTTATATAGATCAATTATTGGCAAACTAATGTATGTTGTTCACACTAGACCAGATATAGCATACACAGTTGGAATAGTTGCAAGATTCTCTGCTAATCCCAAAGATTCACATATGATTGTTGTCAAGACAATTATGAGATATCTAAAGAGCACTGAGGACTATGGCTTATGGTACAAAAGAGAAGGAAAATTTGAGCTACAAGTCTATACAAATGTTTATTGGGACGGAAACATTGATGACCAAAAGAGCACAACTAGAGGAACATTCTTCATGGGTGAAAGAATTGTCACATGGATCAACAAGAAGCAAGGATGCATCTCTCAGTCTACTACAGAAGCATAATATGTAGCTGCTACTGAAAATTGCTCTAATATTGCATGGATCAAATAATTGCTGGAAGGTATGAATATGAGGATCCTTGAACGAGTAATTATCTATTATGATAATACTAGTGCAATTAACATTTCTAAGAATCCAGTCATGCATGCTAACACTAATACATTTGGGGTGAAATTGCGACGACAATTTGTGACGATGGCCAAATGTTATGTGATTTTGGGTTTTTTTTTCAATTATAACCCAAAAACATCATAATTGCGACTACAGTGAAGACTAACATCACAATAGAAACATTAACGGGATATAAGAAAAAAAGGAAAAAGAAAATGTTGGTCATTTAGCGCCAGAAGGGGATTTTGCATTCGTTGTCCGTCGAGGAGTTTTCTGCGGCCAGGGCTTTGAACTAAAGCATCCATTATTTGCACGTAGGAAGAGAATAAGTCTAGGTATTCTCTTCAAATTTCCATTGTTTGGAGAGTCAAAAATGACTACAAACTCTGCAAACGTCATTCTCCTTCAAGTTTGGCATAAAAAATGCCTTGGTTGGGCTTTGTTTTCAACATTGCAAGCTCAAAATGCATCCTTAATAAAAATAGTAACTAGTTAAGAGAAATATGCACTTTGTTTAAGAGAATGCAATCACAAAATGTTTGAGATTTTCCCTAAGTCAGGGTTTTAATCTTTGTTTGCAAGGCATTTTGATTTATAAAAGAATGTTAAAATAGGTAGTCAAACTTGAAAAGCCTGACTAAATACTAAGTGCTCTCCAAAAGGGGATTTTGCATCCGTTGTCCGTCGAGGAGTTTTCTGTGGCTAGGGCTTTGAACTAAAGCATCCATATATTATTTGCACGTAGGAAGAGAAGAAGTCCAGGTATTCTCTTCAAATTTCCATTGTTTGGAGAGTCAAAAATGACTACAAACTCTACAAACGTCATTCTCCTTCAAGTTTGGCATAAAAAATGCCTTGGTTGGGCTTTGT
>MU223161.1:1729623-1741704 GCA_018584345.1 Thuja plicata
AGGTCCACCTTCTCAAGCCATCCTCCCATGCTTCTTAAGGGCTTTCATTAATACCTTATTAATGAGAAGACCTTAAGCCTATGTCTCTCCCATGCCTTATTAATGCCTTGGGCATTAATGCTTCTTAAATTTTCATTTATGGGTCTTCTAACTCATAAATTCACCTTGTCCCCCCCCTCTCTCTCTCCCATTCTTCTATAAATAGAAGCTTGTTTTGAGAGCAAATGAGCCTTCACATTAGATCAAAATTACATTGTTATGTTGTTGGATTATTCTTAGAATCATATTGCACTCATTATTCCATGCTTTTTCATTGTTTGCATTTCATCTTTTAGAGCTAGAATACATGCTTTATCATCTTTTTAGTTTGGTTTTTGAATTAAATCCTTCATGCTAGATAGTATATGTCACTGATTTGAAGCATATTCTGAGGGCTGATATGCAACTAATCACACTCTTTCTAGTTAGAAGGCAATAGGTCGATATTAGTGGTTTTAAATGTTTTATCTAACCTTTTGGACTAATGCAATGACCAATTGAGTTTCGATCCATTCATTACTTAGGGGCATGGCTCCCCATTTCAATCACTCTTCGGTTTACACTTGAGTCAGTAATCTTGTCGAAGGACAACTCGCTACTGGCACAAACTGGTGTTTCTCAACACCTTAATTAAACAGTGTTTTTCAACACTCTCTTTGGACACATCTGTGTTTTTCAACACCCTAAACATAGACACATTCGTAAGCCTTGAAACATGCTGAGATACAATTGACTCTTCCTTAGTATGTTGTCTATTCTTATGAATTTCATTAATATTTTCTTTGTCTACCGCTTGTTGGTGTAGTTTTGATTATCCGACAACGTCAAATAAATAGGGTGTATGTGATAAGAGCTTCTGCATTAAGGTGGAAAAGCCTCACATCCCTTGATCTTGTTTATTTGTATGCCAAGGGGAGGTCAAAACTATCTCCTTGACTATTATTGCTTTGTTTGTTTACTTGTGAACTTTTACTATATCAAGTTGGAAACAATGTTCAGGTCACCTTGGCTTTTGTGCCTCGGTGCTTATGTTCATTTCCTATATTTTATCCGATGAAAGTCATATTCATATTCTTATGGTTACAGTGGCACCATTAAGGATTGTATTGACTCTGATGATCCAAAAACACCCAATGATGATAAATAAAATGAGACCAACAACCAAAGTCCTAGGATTGAATTTAGCTTAGGCTTGCATTTGCATTGTAGGCTTGCATTCACATTTTAGGCTTGCATCATGGTAGTTTTGGTGCTCTCTTCATTTTTCTTCTCATTCTTCAAAGGTCCTCATCTTTCATCATGGTTTCTTCTTGACTGCATGAGTGTCTAGTCCTCGTTCTTGATCTTCATGTGTGTTCTTTTGGTTAGTACATGTTGTATATTGTGAATGTCCTGCATGAGATGTTGAGTACCATTACATTCATTGCATTACATTCATTTACATTCATTCATTTGCATACATATATCCATAAATAAGTGCATCCATTATAAGCATAAATCAAATCATACATAGCATTTATCCATCTAACACCTATCATAGAATTTTCATACATCAATAAAACATATGCATAAACATTTGCATATTCATCCATTGCATACATTTCTAATCCATACATCTAAATCACATAGGAAATCATCTCATAAAACATACACATTTAAAGAAATATATACACATGTACAATGATGCCAAAAATTTAGCTCATATATATATATATATATCAATCGTTCTAAATGTACAAGGGTGCTACTCGAGCACAATATGTCAAATTGGGGGTACAATTTGTATGTCAATGTATCAAACTAACCACCTAGAGGAGGTGGAGGTGGTGGCATACCCTACTGCTGAGGAGGAGGACCTGCTGGAGGTGGTCTTGGTGGAACGATCCGTGCACCTGCATACTCTGTGAAAGGCAAAATCTGATCTACTGCCTCAGGTACTGCAATAGTATACACAACATAATAGTAAGAAGCCTGAGCAGCCTCATATCTAGTCTCTAGCTATGATATCACCAGTGAATCTCGCAACTCCCAGATCTCTCAATCTCACTTGGATATCCATGTATCCTTGATGATCACCTACGTGTGGAGCTCATCACGCTCCCTCTGTGTCTGACAGGCTCTCTCCCTGACTCTCTGGAGAGCCTCCTCTAACTATGCTACCTGTCCACCTACTGGAGGATCAGTCAGAATAGCATCAGCCATCACTATGTCATCTCCCTACTCAGTAGCTCTGTCCTGACTGCCACTAGGCCTAGCATCTGTATCTGATCCCATGGGTCTCATAGGGATATCAGTTTGATGTGTCTGTGGTCATACAACTCTCTCCTACTACTATAGAGGTGGCTACTATGGCTACTAATCCTGAGGCTACTATCCTGAAGGAGGAACCTATTATGCCTACTACTGTGGTGGTGGCTGAACCACCTGGGGTATCTGACCTACTGGAGCTATGAATCTAGGGAAAGGATGTGCTAACAGGTAGTCTCTATATGCAGGTCTCATACATAAATTTGTCACCACAGCCATATAATCCCACCTAGCTGGCGGTACTCAGGCATCTATCATGTTGTGCCCCCTATCAAGTAATCTCTGCCACCCCTTCTTCATCTCATCGACGAATTGGGCATATGTGCAATACTTAAGAGACACGTCCTATGGCCTCCCAAACTGATGCAATACATGCGTGAGCAAGAAGCACTCAATAACTGTAATGGTATGTCCTATCAGAGGACGTGAGCAGAACATATATGATAGCTCATGAAGAGCATCATCCCAAACCTCAGTGGCCACCCAAGGTCACCATATGACTGCAGCCATATCATCAATCTATGCTCTCCACTGCTTAGTCTTACCCAGCGCGGGCTGGGTCATCGGACTAGCATATCTATAAATGTATGGCTCTAATGGCTATCATGTATCATGGAATATCGGCCTACATACGGGAAGGTGCTCCCAGGCCCAAATTTGCAAAATGACGACTCCTACCGCCATAGTACAAGCACCTCGATACACGATCTCGTGCATCTCATGATATATCTGGGCGAGCATGCACTTGGCCCATCCAAAAGTGATCATAGGCACATCCAACATCTTCTGGAGCATAACTCCCCAGCTACACTCTAAACTGTGCTGGCCACGATCAGGAACCAAATGAAAACTCAAAAATAGTGCAAGAACAACTGTTAAGGGATAGTCTCTGCCATAATTCCATATCAACTCCTCCCAGGAAATGGCCCAGCCCATCACCAATTCATCCTGAAAGATAGCTATCAAAGCCTATGTACCATCTCTCAGCTGCATACAATACTCTACACAAGCTCCAAGGAACGGTACTCTCAAAATCTGGTATACATCCTCCGGAGTCACCATCATCTCTCCCTGAGGCAAATGAAAAGTGTTCATCTCCAAATGGAAACACTCAACCAGGGCTCCAAGTACTCTTTGATTCACCCGAATATCAGGTATATCGCATAGATATGTCAATCCCAACCCGTCAATGTGGGCCCCGTTGGCATTTGATAATCTCTGTAGCAACTCACCCATGATAGGATGATGGGATTTGAAACTGATATCTAGGTAGTCCACCTGTAAAGTAAGTGACAAAATTGGATCAGTACCTCAACAATGATGATTTTTCAAAGAAAAAGACAACAAATGTAGCTATGGACCTATTCTACACATAGTTCAACTGGTTGACTCTACGACACAAGAAAAATGACAATGTTTGTCTTTTGCCAGTTTCCCATGCGAGAAAACTCTTTTCTCGCATGAGGAAACTCTTGTCCCGCGTGAGCTTTCTGGCTCATATGAGGCAGGATGTGTTCTCATGTGAGATTCTAGGAATCTCGCATAGCACACGTGCTCTCTTCACGCGAGCGCTGGGGAGGGGCCCGTGCATAGAATCCCCAACCCACGCAAAAGGCGAGTAGGCCTGGTGTGAGGAAACTATTTCCTCATGTGAGATTTGGTGGGACAAGGTTTAAAAACCCTAAAAACACACTAACGCTAAAAAAATTGATAAATTTTTTGCAGAAATATAAGATCAAGTTATGAGTACTCACAGGTGCATCATACTCCACTGGTCGGTTGTGCCGTCAGGAGTGCTCAAATTGATGTGTGTGTATGGGAATGCTATTGATGTCAGCTGGAGCTCTCACCATCGCTAAAGTCAAAGGTGAATAACGATTTGAAAATGACCCCTCTGGGCCTTATATAGCCTTTGACCTAATTTTTCAAAGTGCTCCATTTTCTGTGAAAGTTGCACCCTTGGCTAAATGGACCGTTCTAAATCCATTTTTGTGATCAAAATCGAAATCTGACACTCCTAAGTAGCTCAAAATCGCATTTTAAAATTTTGAGAACGACGTGATCGGATGCTTATGTAGTCAATTTTTTGATGTTGGTTTCTTGTCAGGATTATCTCTAGTCATCATTTTTCTCAGTTTCTACAATCTTTTCATCAAAGTCAACTCTAGTCAATTATGGTCAACTATGGTCAAACCTAATCAACAGGACCTCTCGATTGTTCTAAATCAATTTTTCTCTCTCTTGATCTCTCCTTTTCTGCAATTTCTTGCTCTCATCATTATGATGTGTCTTCTTTCAATTTTGCTCCCGAGGGGGCAAGATGATTGCATCATTGAATCTTTTCACATTATTCTTGAATCAGTCTGACCTGAATCAAAAGTCCCCATCGCTAGGGGCATCTCATCACTTGGGGCATTTTTAGTTTTTCATACCTTATGGTCAAAATTAGATATTCCACGATCTCACATCTTGTCATCTATCTTTCTAGGTATTTGAGCAATCTAACTCTAATCCTCAAGGATAAAGCTTCATTCTGTTATGCCCTGCATGCCCGTCCCTATATTTTGTGTGCAAAATGTTGGTTCCCCCTTTTTTTTTCTTTTCCTTTTCTTTTTGCTGCGGCTTTGCCTTGTCTTTTTTTCTTTTTTCTTTCTTTCTCCGGGGTTTTCTTCCCCGGAGTGTCTTGTTTTCTTGGTTTGGTTTTCCCTCCGGGATCCCAGATCCTGGAGGTTGCCTTTTGGTTGGAAGCTTGATTCTAGACTCTGGGATTCTTTGTGATGATGTTCCTAATTCTTAGGAATATCATCGTAAGGAATCCCCGGGCCCAGAGTCCAGATGTTTTTCCTAACCTGAAATATCCAGAGTGAGGAGGATTACTTTTTACCGCGGGTATAAATAGACTCACCTATCATTTTCACACTTACCATGATTAAAATCTTCGAGCACTTAGAGAAAAATAGAGCGATTTTCAAAGCGACTAGCAGAGCAGTTACAGAGAGATTTGTGATAATCAAAGCTTAACACCTTCTACTGCTCTCAGACGTACGCTAGTGTTCCGTGGTGGTGATCTCAATGGCTTGACAATTCAAAGTTGTTGTAGAGTTCTCCTGGTAATCTTTCCCTTCCTCCGCCTTCTGCATTTTTCAGGTTGGTTTCTCTGCTTCCCTCCTCTTCACTTTGCTTTCGTTTTCTGGTTTTTCTTTCGGTTTGCTTGTTTTTGTTTTTGTTTGCTTTGTTTCTCTGTTGTTTTGGTCCTCTGGTTTTGCCGCTTGCTGGTGGCTTGGCTCTGCCAGAAGGTTGTCCGCCTTCTGTGCAGATGTAGATAGTATGTAAATGATTTTTAAATAGTCTATAAATAGCATGTACATGATGTAAATAGCTGTATATTCTTGTTTCAGCTTTGTATGTTTTTTCCCGCGAGAGTCGTCCGCATGTATATTCATGTATATATGTATATTTCTGTAGGTAACCCTTGTATATCTCCCTCTTTTCCATGTATATACCCCTTGGCTCTCTGTATATCCTTCTAGGTGGCTCGACGAGCTGGTCGAGTCACCCTTGCTGTTGGTTTTTCGCTTCAAGTTTGCTTCGAGGCAGAAAACCACCTGTTTGAAACCCGGCTCTTGGCCAGTTTCAAACGGGTAGTTTTCTCTCTCCTCCATCAAGGCTGTCAGAGCCTCATTTATTTCCCATGTGTGAAATTACTTCTAGCCAAGTGGCTTTCCCTTTTCGCGCGTTTCAACAGTCGACTCCGCCGCCAGTGCCATCCCATCCATTCAATACTAGTGCACGTGGCATCCACGTGGACCTGCTTACGTATTCTTCTTTGCTAACGGTCATTTCTCCGGGCTTCGGGTCCCTTCCCACCATTCATCCCATGTCTTCATCAAGTGTAACACAAATTTCCCAGACCCGAAAGTATAATGAAAAATCATAAGTTTATGTTTTTCTTTTCGGATACTTATACGAAAAAACTAACTTTTCAGGAAAAGCAAAGGGCGTGGTGGTAAGAACTCCAGACCCCAGAGTTATTGTTTTATTTTGATAAATATGTTCTGACGATCGCTTTGTCTCGCATGTCTGGACTTCATTTTACAACCATGTCTTGAGCATCTGCATCATCTCCTCCCGGAAGTCTGGAGTTGCCATCCACAACCGAGACCAGGGCAGCGGCAAAGTCTAAAATAGAGAAGGCCCTGGCAAAGCTGCCCCTCACCATGAAGTACATGCAGGGTGAGGAGATTGTGGGCTCAAAGATTGAGTCCCAGGTAAAGTTCATGACCGACCCCAGTGTCGGGACTTGGCCAGATATGCAGGCCCTAGTAAAGATAATGCATATCCAGCGACAGGCTGGAGACACAATTGCAACCAACGTCGGAGGTTCCGAGATTCTCTGGGCAGCTTGCTTCCCGTGCTCCGTGCAGTCTCCAGAGCTTGTTCTTACTCTAGCGGCCCACTATAACTCTTCCGTCCGGGCCGTCATGTTAGTAGCTGCAAAACCCACGGGATTCCCCACTCCACTGGTGTCCCTTGACCCAGTTACTTTCCAAGAAGGCCTGGGAATCCCGCAATTTTCTAGGTCCTCGGTGGTCAGGAGGATGGAGGCCTTGAAATAATTCAACCAACTGGAGGATGTCGCCCGGGTGTACATGAACACTCACTGGCTAAAGGTCCCAAAGAGGGATCCAAAAAGAATGAAGATAAATATCCCCCGCTCTGAATTCAAGGAAAGCATCCAAATGGAAATGATAGCATTGGCCCGGGTATTTGGGCAGCCCTCCGCCTAGGAATTTGCAAAGTGGATGTACTATTTCCTCCTGGACATCTCCGCTAAGGGAGAATTCTTTGACTGGGCAACCATTATCTCCAATCATGTCGACTCCCAGTTCCGACAGCTGAACAAGAATAAGAAGTTCTATATGACTTCTTATGTTTTATGGGCTTTGGCCCAACAGAGGCCCCACTCCAATGGCCTACTTATAGATGGCATTCTCAGACTTGGCTGGGGACAGAAAGCATCATGGGACCATTTCTCACAGATTCAGTGGGAAGCCAGCTTCCCCAATGACTACCGGGTAAACGACTCCTTTGTTTACTACCATTTGCTCACGCCCACCCGGGATGCCGGATACCACCTGTCTACTGAGGCGATGAAATTAGTTAGTAGTTATGGGCACTACTACATCCATTTCTAGCAGCACACTTACATTAGGGTCGCTGGCTTCTCCGGGAAACCCTACTTGTTGCCCAAGCATTGCAGGGACAAGATCGTGCTGCTGGAATATTGTCGGCAGATGATGGAGCTGCACACCCTCTTGGCCCACAAGAAGGTCCCAAATGTTTCATTCCCAATCTTCTGTGGGAACTACACCTGCAATCTGGCCACCACAAAGGAGGCAGATAATGAGCTTCAATGTTACAACTTGCAAAAATTTTATCTAGCGTGGAAAAATTTTGATCCGCATGGCAGAATTGCAACGGCACTGCCCCGGGCTTCGGACCCCCACTACGCACACATGGAGGACTTCTGGGAAGATCAACAAGATGATATGGATGTGCACAGCTGGCATTATGATAGAATTATGGCTGAAATGATGCAGGAGCTAAAGCTCTGGAGGTTCTCGGTGGGCTTTTCAGACAACGCCCCCACCATAGATCCCCAGTACAAAGAAAAGGGGATCGACAAAATGCCCCTAGTGCCAATGAATTGGGCTATCCAGGAGGACCACACAATTGAGGACTTCACTTGGGAGGTGGTCGAGAGGAGTCATGCCTAAGTTAAGAAGGCATGCCCCGAGAGTGCGCGCCTAGCCTCCCGGCCTGTAACAAAAGAACCACCACCGGTACCAAAGTTGACTCTGGGGGCCGGGACTTCTGTGCAAGGCACAGATAAAGGAAAGGGGACAGAGACAACTCCCCCCGTGCAGCAAGTCCCCATTCAAGAATAGATTAGGAAATCTGTAGCGGCTTCCCAACAAATGGGGGAGCAATTGATCACAAGGCTTGCCACTCCCCCGCTAATGGCCGAGCCAATTCATCCTCCTTCCTCCCCATCGCTGGCAGCCTTAATGGCAAAGGTGACGGGGGTCGATCCTCTGGAGGTAGCAGCAATAGCAGATGCGGGGCTGCCTTTGATCACCCGGAGGAAGAGAAAGCTCATCAAACAGCCCAAGGCAGAACCGGCGCCCAGGGCTTCCCTCCCAAAAGAAGTAGAAATCCTTTCTTCTAGTTCTCTAGAACTGGAGAAGGAAATAGAACAGGCAGACATCCCAGCCAGTCCCCCTCTAGAAGAGGAGTTTGACATGTTTGTAGTCGATGAGTTCAGAAATCTGCAAGGGGACGATACACAAGTGGGAACAGAAGTCCCAGAGAAAGAACAAGAGGCTGAGGACCTGGAAGAATGGGAAGAAGAAGTTGCGGGACAACAAGAGTAGCAGACAGAAGAAAAGAGGCCAGGACCAGAGATTACCTCCGGGGCCCCAGGAATAGAAGGTCCAGGANAGCCACCAAGTGAACAAAAGGCATCCGCTGGGGAACCCAGACCCAAAACTTTGGGACCAATCATAACCCCAGCTGCCTCGTTCCCAAGGCCACTCCTAGGGGAAACCTTCGGGCGGGTTATCACAGCGGCCCAAACTCTAAATCTTGGCCCGATACCGCCCCTACAACCGACGGATGAAGAAGAAGAAGAAGAGAAGCATGACGAGTAGATCCTGAAGAAGTCGATCAGGGTCTAGACACATCAATTGACATCAGAGACCAGGCTGAGGAGATAGAGATTGAAGAAGATGTTGCTACAGAAGAGGTTCTAGCAGGGAGAGAAACGGAGGAAATACCTGTTGAAAAGGAGCAGCCGCCACCGGACACCGGGAGAGGATCTGAAGAACAAATTCTAGTAGGGAGGCCACCTCTCCCACCTCCGTGGTTGGCGGAGAGCAGAAAAAGGAAAGCCCAATCTGCTCCAACAGTCCATATCTCCCTGGCCAAAATGATGGCTTTGGCTCAGGCCCCACCAAAAGTAAAGAAGGCCCGGACAGTTCATACCCTTCGAACTAGGCCGGGTGGAGAAACAGTTGCGGTGGTGGCAACACCTCCCCCAGACGCCGATGAAGCAACCGCAGATCCCGCGGATTACAATATCGCAGAGGTATCCTTGGGAAAAAGAGGAAAATAGGGCGAAGTGGACCTGCTAAAGGAAGCAACAAGGGCAGTGGAGGCCCGATACGAAAAGGAGGCCCAGAGGCTCAAGGAAAAAAAGGAGAAGAGTGCAAACCTCATGGGGTTACTTACAGAGCTAGCCCGACCCCTTAATGCCGTCCCTCCACAGACCTCCACATCAGAGGAATTACCGCACAGTGACATAGACTCCCTGTGAGTAATGAAGAAAAAGGCCCTGGCAGTAGACAAATGGGTCACTCTACAAATAGGAAACACCCGGCGTTTCCTAGCGGCCACTCTCCCAGATTTATATACAGCCTGGCAGATTATTTTGTAGGCAGAATCACTGATTGAGCAGTGGGAGAGTGACGCCAAAAATTACCAGACATGGAAGGTAGAGTTCGAAGAGCTCCTCACCCTGGGAGAAGACATAATTTCCGAATCCAAAATTCTGGGTGAGGAATCATTTGACTTCATAAAGACTCAGCACTCCAGACTGGACCTCACATTGGAGGTAACCAATCAACTGGTAGAGTCTTTATAGGAAAAGATAAACACCATGAAGTATTCTTTTAATTTATACAAGTCATTTGTAATAAAAGCTTCCGGGGTTGATCCCCTTGCTACAAATACTTACACCCCCGAGGAGTCAGTTTTGGGGAATTTTGATGAAAGGATGGCATCCCGGTATCAATCCCCGGAGGGAATGGATGGGGCCCGAATGGAAAAGCTAACCAAAATGGTGCTTGAGGGCCATGATGCCGCCAGGATGGCAGATGAGTTCTGAAATAATGTTTCAGACTTGGCGGAACAAGTTGAAGTGGCCAGACACAGAAGGGCCAGCCTAAGGAAGATTGATGAAGAAGGCATTTTTTGCATCCTTCAGGCCTTCAATGATAATAAACAGCTTTGAGCGTTCTTTGGAAACTGGGGAAATTTGTTTTTTAAAAATTCTTTATTCTTTTGGGAGCGTAAGTTCCTGGATCCCAGAGTTTTGGATCCACAATTTTGTATTCTTTAAAGTGATCTGTGTCCCGGTCCCCGAGGCCGACCGATCACTTTCAGAGGTGGTTAATAAAGACTGTCAGAGGGTAGTTGGGCACATCAAGAGGCATTGGCTCGGTATTTGTCTTCTGACAGGGTGATCTTCTCGAGGCACCATTTAAAGGTACACCTGGCACATTTGAGACAGGGAACTGCATTTCCCATTTATGAGGCATGTAGCCTCGGTCCCCGGGGGACCTACTCTCTTCTTTCTTCTCTCCAGCTCTCTTCTCGAGGCTGATTCTTCTAATGAATATTCTTGTCTTCTCCTGACATGGCTAACTTATTCTGTCTCTAGGCTTTTGTAGGGTGGCGCAGGTAGTACCGGCCCCCAGATATTGTATTTTATTAAAGCACAGTAAAATAGGGTTAGGGTTAGAGAGAGTTGTATAAATAAGAAAATCGGCCCATTTCCAAGGGTCGGCGAAATTGATGATTTTGTTGTCCATAAGAAATAGAAAAGTAATTTCTAGTTCTAGTTGCAGAGCTTAATGCTCCATTGTTCTATTCTTGGTAGTTAGATGCTCCCTTGGAGCCACCATTGTATCACGCACCAGTGCTTGCTGGATTAAACTTTAATGAAGAAGGAAGGATTCTTGGCAATGAAGTTGTTAATGTCTCTGCTTCTGAGTTAATGGTATTTCATGTTTTAATGTTCTGTATGTCCTTCACTCTGATATGTTAAAGTAGATTAACGACCTCTTTATTTTTGCTACTGATAAAATGCTAACTGATGGTTGTGTATTTCTTCGGTATTTAGTGTAGTCTTTCAGAGTGTTGTCGATGTTCTGGACTTTTTAGCATGACTGTAGTTAGATAAACATTTCTAACCCTGCAGGATCTTCTTTCATTTTATTCGCTAAGTGTAGAATACTCTGGGAAACCCTTACTATTCTAAATCTCCAGAGGAATGAGTTGAAGTAACCAGCTATCCCCCTTGAAAACAGTCACCTCTCAATCGAGCCCCGCACCGTTGTGACCTGACACCTAGGTGCTTGAAGGCCCAGAGGATTTATTTCCCCTGGACAACCTTTGCAGGCAGATTTGGCCGAATTCTCTAGACTTTGGAACCCGATGACAACTTATGACTGTTGGCGGACCCGGTCAGCAAAACCCCGTCAATAGAAACTGGTGCTAGAAGGAGGGCATGAACTCGTCCCCCTCTCAAGATTCTAATTTTACACCTCCTGAGGGTTCCCCAAGTTGTAGTTTTAGGAGACAAGCCTTTAGTGGGATTGGGTCCTTTTTCCCAGCTAAATTTGAAAGAGTCCTTAGGTCTGCCCTGAACCCCGGAAGGTTTGTCGAACTTGAGCCTCTTGCTCAAAAGAAACGGACGTCGAGAGTCATACCAGCCACTATTGTCTGGGGATCTACCATATCTCTGAATACCCAAACTTCCCAGACAGTCCCGGGAACTAGTACTCAAACTACCCAACATATAGTTCCCCCAATGGTTGCATACTTTAGAAACACTGTGTCCCTAATGGGCACTTTTCCGGGTGCAATCAACGACTTACCCTCCCACCCGAAAAA
>MU223161.1:1741754-1753834 GCA_018584345.1 Thuja plicata
CCCGGGAACTAGTACTCAAACTACCCAACATATAGTTCCCCCAATGGTTGCATACTTTAGAAACACTGTGTCCCTAATGGGCACTTTTCCGGGTGCAATCAACGACTTACCCTCCCACCCGAAAAAGATTTGCCCACGATATGAGCACTTAGGCTCACGGACCGCAGAAGAACATTTATAGGCATACAAAGATGCCATGAATCGACACTAGATCCAGCATGAAGATGTTGTGACCCGCATGTTTCCCTTGTCCCTAGGACAAAGCGAGTTGAACTGGTACCTAAACCTTCCCGCCAACTCCATCAACACTTGGCAGGATATGGATGACGCCTTCTTGGCTACCTTTCGCGTGCATGTGGACCCCGCTTGGTCCCATAGCCAGTTCATCTCCATCTGAAAGGAACCCAATGAGCCTCTCGCAGCATTCAACCATAGGTTCCAGCATGCCCTAAAGAGGTGCACAGGCCCTTTTGTCCCATTTCCAGATGTTACCATATAGACATACCTTAATGCGATGGACCCTTTCATTGCCACTCTCCTCTAGAGAACAACTGCCCTGGGCAACCGGGATACTTTGGAAAAAGTCTACAACCTGGCCTTAGAATTGTCTCGCGGTCTCAATAAATCCCCGGGCGGGATTGGACAGAACACACCTTTCAACATGATCCCCGGTGGTAATGCTTATGCCGGGGGTTACAATCCCAATCTGGAAATAGGTGCCCCTTCTATGGCGATGAATCCCCCACCACCTTTGATAGACCAACAGGCACGATATTTCTACCCCGCCCAGACCCAGATGACACCGGGTCTGGAATTCTTCCCTTGGAATCAGCCACAGCAAACACAATAGACCCAGCAACAACCATCTAGAGTGCCCTTCTTCCAGTCATCCGCGGCTAGAAGATTGCAGCCCTCGACTCCGGTTAATCCTGCTGCTTTCCCGGGAAGCCAACAATAGCCACAGTCGTCCCATTGTGACGCTAACACTCAGTTGACCGCTGAGGTTGAGTCCCTCCGGCGAATGCTGTCCACCTTAACCATGGACATGGGTCAACTAAAGGCTGGGTCCTACGCGCCCCAAAACTCAAATTTCCAGAGGGGAAACATCTTCTCCGGCCAGAGAAATAATAATGCCCAGGGAAGAAACTTCAACAACGGGCCTAGGCCCAACCAACAATAATGGAATAACAACGCTAACATCGGAGGCCCGCCCCCAAACCAAAACACCAACCAAAATGGTGCTGGACCATCCCATTTTACACCAGTCGTAGACTTCTAGCCCATGACTAACTGGTGTCGGCTGCATGATACAGGTTCGCACAATGAAGTGAATTGTGCCACTTTGGAGAAAGTCATAATGATTTCCCAGCTGGAGAGGCAACAAATGCATGATATCGCTCCCCCAGAGCCCCCTGTCCAAGAGCAAACCCACAGTGCCTTCACCTATGATACCATCTTCTTCGGTACTTTCGGAGAAGATGAAGAAGAATCCAAACTACAGGGATTCTTTGATGAATCCATTCCACCCTTTGAGGCCAATGCCTTTACCAACCCACGGGCCCCATACAACACCCAGAGCTAGGCGGGTAAAGGACCAGCTTACATGCCTGTACCTCCTACCAAAGATACTCCTCCTCCCCGGAGTAATACAACTGATCGACCTGTCCCTCCAAAAGGTCCTAGTTCTAACCAAGCAAAGGATCTCGTAGAGGAAAATCACCAGTTCCCGGGAGCAAGATTTGATATCACGAAGGCGTTAGAGTAGACCACCACCTCCATGACCTTGATGGAGGTTTTGTTAAATTGTCCCGAGTAGAATAAGTCCCTTCTAAAGCTCTTAGGGAATCCGAAAGTAGTCAGCCACCACCCAAGATGGTCTCATTTGAAGATGCTAATGCGGCTGTCTTCCAGGGAAATAATGAGGATCCTCCCTTCCTGCTAGGCCTGAACATTTATGACAAAAACATACACAACTACCTAGTAGACTCCAGAGCTTCGAGTAACATCATGCCCTTATCCATTTGTCAGAAGCTCAGACTCCACCCCACCCCGTCTAATGGCGCAGTGATCCAACTAGATAAGACTGCTGTGAAAATGGTGGGGGAACTGAAAAACGTCTAGATACATCTTATCCAGGACCCCAAAATAGCCAGCATTATCGACATCCAAGTGGTGGACATCCCAGAGACTTACAGGATGTTACTAAGTCAGAATTGGTCTAAGTCCTTAAATAGATACTTTTCGATCGACTTCACCCACTTATGGCTTTCGTGGGAAGGAGAGTCCAATCAGATCTAGGTCGAAAGCGAGCCCCGGATGAAACAGGCCCTTACCAAAGTTGTGAGGGTCAATGAATTCCTTTTCTCTGAATCTTCTCTGGGGGTGTACCGACCTCTTGAAATCTTAACGTTTGATTTCATCCCTGGAGAGGATCCCGTAGTATTGCAAAGAGCACAGGACTTCAAAGAAAAGCTGAGAGTCAAAGTCAACTCTCAGGGCCCCATAGCGACCCTTACCACACTCCTGTCTGGCACTTGGTGCCGAGCGCATTACCAAAAACATTCAG
Organism: Thuja plicata; assembly: GCA_018584345.1. NCBI lineage: Eukaryota > Viridiplantae > Streptophyta > Pinopsida > Cupressales > Cupressaceae > Thuja > Thuja plicata. Next base: position 1,744,321 of record MU223161.1, read on the forward strand.
AGCATGAGTGTGAGCCATGTCGGTTAATCGCTACTCAGAAACTTGATATCTTCCAGAGTGAACATACAACCGATTCCCCGGGACCCAGTACTTCTTCGGGATGCACTCCTTTAGTGCCATCCACCCGGGAATCACAAATCAAAATTCCTTTGAGGATAAATTCCACTTCCACGCTGGTAGTCCAGAAGAAAATCCCCAAGTCTACCAGCAAAAATCCAAAGAAAACTCCCCCTCCCCAGCCCCAGATTACAAACAATGACTTATGGACCCTAAAATTCGATGGGTCCCAATCCAAACAGGGCTATGGGGCTGGGGTAGAATTAATCAACCCATGATGGAAATCCTTCCTCGCATCCTACAGGTTACAGTTTAACTACACAAACAATGTCACGGAGTACGAGGCCTTGGTCCTTGGACTCCTATTCACACTAAGGAAAGTTATCACCTGCCTCCAGGCTCTGGGTGATTCAAAGTTGGTTGTTAAACAAGTCTGGAGTCAATACACATGTCACGACAAAAGGCTGGCCACATACCGTAACCAGGATTGGAGCCTTATTGAAGATTTTGATGCCTTTAGCATTGACCTTATTCCCCTGGCGATGGAACTATGTCCTGGATGCCCTAGCTGTTTCTGCCAGCACACTTGAGCCGATGGGCGGCTCATGACTCTGGATATTTTTAGTTGAGATGGTCCCCACCCCCTCCATTCCGGACAATGTTACTCACTTTCAGGTTTTCAAGGACGATCAACATATCCTGGCCTTCATGGCCAATGTTGGTGTTTTTGAAGATCAGATAGTGGAGGAACGAGACCATGATGACACTGGACAGGGTGATGAAGATGATGGGATCATAGACCTGCCCACCAACACTATCCCTAAGGGGATGGTTGCACTGGAACAAATCTTTGATTCAGACCCTCGGGCCCATGAGAAGGTATCATCCTCCCCTAAGGGAGGAAAATTTGAAAAAATTAACATCGGCCTGCCCGGTGAAGAGAAAATCATCCACATAGGCACCTCCTGTTCCCCTGAGGAAAAGGAGAAGATTCTCGCAGTTCTCAGAGAATACATTGATGTGATTGCCTGGGGATATGAAGATTTGAAGACGTATGACACATCCATCATGACTCATACCATTCCCCTGAAGCCAGACGCTAAGCCCTTTCGGCAAAAGCAAAGGCCGGTCAACCCCCTAATAGAGCCTCTGATTCGTCAAGAGGTAGAAAAACTGCTGTCAGCTCAGATTATCTTTCGAATCCGGCATACTACATGGGTTGCCAACCTGGTCCCAGTCAGGAAGAAGAATGGTGAGATCCGCCTTTGCGTGGATTTTCAAAATTTGAACAAGGCATCTAAAAAAGATAATCACCCTCTCCCCTCGTTGGATGAGGTGTTGCAGATAGTAAATGGATCCCAGATGATATCTTTCCTAGATGGATATTCGGGATACAACCAGGTTATGGTCAAATACGAGGATAGAGAGAAAACAACGTTTACCACCAAGTGGGGAATGTTTGCGTATAGAAGAATGCCCTTCGGTTTGATCAATGCAGGGGCTACCTTTCAGAAGGCCATGGATATTGCGTTCGAGGGCCTTGTGAATCGATGCATAATCATCTACATGGATGATTTGACAGTCTTCTCCCAGGATAGGCATGATCACACCACCCACCTCGCTCAGATCTGTGAGAGGTTTTGCCAGTACAGAATATCCCTCAACCCCAAGAAGTGCATATTCGGGGTCACCGAGGGAAAATTGCTAGGGCATATCATCTCTGAGAAAGGTATATCCATAGACCCTAATAGAGTCGAAGCATTGCTAAACTTACAGATGCCTAGTAGCAAGAAAGAAATGCGATCCTTCTTTGAAAAAATCAACTTCGTACGTCGATTCATCACAGGATTCGTAGAGATAGTCAAGCCGCTCAACGAAATGATGAAAAAATATACCAAAATTGAGTGGAGTCCTGCAACAAAGCGGGCGTTCACCCAGATTAAATAGACGATAATGGAGGCACCTGTCCTGGCCAGTCCGGACTATTACCTCCCATTTTACATATACTTGTTTGCTTCGCCGCATTCTACCATAGCAGTACTAACCCAAAAGGTTAAAGGGGAGGAACGACCAATTGCTTTCATGAGTTCCCCCTTTAAGAATGCCGAAGTCCAGTATTCATCACTGAAAAAATAGGCCTTTGCTCTAGTTCACGCCGTGAAGAAATTTTGGCATTATATTCTCCAGAACAAAGTGCATGCTATCATCCCAGACCAGGCCGTCAAATCTCTGCTGATGCAGAGTGAATTGGGTGAGAGACGGGGGAAATGGATGGCCATCCTCCAGGAATACGATTTAGAGATGCAGCCCATGAAAATAGTCTGAGGCCAGGGACTAAGTCAAATAATAGTAGAGACTCCCCACATAGAATGTCATACTTACACAGTGGAGTCCATTACCCAGGATCTGTGGTATATTGATCTGGTGTATTTGCTGCTAAATAACAAATTCTCGGAGGGATTACCTCCCCACAAATGTCACGCCCTGCAGATGAAAAACGCCCATTTCATGATCAAAAACTCTGCGCTTTACTGTCAGAATTACGAGGGAGTGTACCTTCGGTGCATCGATAGGGACCAAGCTGTAAAAATAATTGATGAATTCCATGGACAGTTTGGAACCGGGCATGGTTCAGCTGACGCCACTGCCCATCAGATCCTCCAGGCTGGATACTATTGGCCCTGTATCTTCAAGGATGTTTACGCTCATGTCAGAAAATGTCATACTTGCCAAACTATGGCACATCATGAGTGTAACCCAGCCATGCCTCTGCAACCAGTCTACGAGGCTATACCCTTTGCCCAGTGGGCATTTGACTTCATCGGGGAGATCAACCCCAACTCATCTGCCAACCACCAATACATTCTGACTGCTACTGATTACTACACTCGGTGGTCTGAGGCTATCCCTTCCAAAAATAACACGGCAGACGTAGTTATCAAATTTTTGGAGGAAAAAATCGTCACAAGGTTTGGAATGCCCTTTTCTTTAGTATGTGACAATGGTCCAGAATTTTCTTCCGCATAATTACTCGAATGGACCTACAACAGAAAGATCACACTAAAGTTCTCTAGCAACTATTACCCTCAGGGAAATGGCGTTGCCGAATCAACAAACAAGAATCTACTTGAGGTGATCAAACATCTGTTAGAACAAAATCCCCGGGATTGGCACCAAAAATTGAAGTTCGCCCTCTGGGCGGATCGTATTCGTATTAAAGCCGCCCTGGGAACATCCCCATTCCACCTGGTTTATGGCCAGAATCCTATTTTCCCAGTCAACTTACAGATCCTGGTTTTACAGTTTATGCAAGAATTCAACAACAGGGACAACATTGTGGAGGTTCGGCTCCTGAATCTGATGTGAATGAAAGAACAACGAGACGCAGCCCTTGAACATTTTGCGCATCATCAAGCAGTGGTAAAATGATGGTTTGACAGAAGAGCCCAATACAAGGCTTTTCAGATCTCAGATCTGGTCCTGCTGTGGGATAAGGCCTGGGAGAAGAAAGGAAAGCACACCAAGCTCCAACGGCTCTGGCTCGGACCATACTTAATCTTAGAAATTTGTGGGGCAAATACTTATCTCCTTCACACCTTGACTGGAGAATCTGTTGCATTGCCTGTTAATAGGCAGGTTTTCAAGCATTACTTTGAATAAGGGTAAGTTTGTCCAAAGTTGTATTGTATGTAAATATCCCCTTGTAAATAGTTTTGTTGGCTGTCCTCTGGGGTAGTCTCCCCCTTCTTTTTTGCTTTTGTCTTTGTTTTCACTTTTGGCTTTCTTTTGGTCTCGGCACTTTGTTCCATCTTGTAGGAATTGGAAAGCTTCGCATAACTTTGGACTTTGGTGCAATGCCTCCGGCATGGTAAACTTTAGAATCTATCTTTATCATGGTGGAATCAACCCGGTCTCCGGGATTGTTTGCAGGTTATGGCACATTTTTGGGTAATCTCCATTGGGTGTTGTCTCTGGGAGTCTGGCAATCAATGAACAATAATAATATTAGGAACAAGTAATCGGACACACCGAGGGTAGATCAGGTATACTGGTTGCTTGATCCACGTCTGACAATCCAAAGAATTTTCTTCCGGGTCTGGAGTTTTATCCTCTCCAAGTATCTGAATGTAGGTGGATGGGTGAAAGAAGTACCGCCATTTGAATTTTAGCTAAGCTTAGGCTCAATGGTGAAAGAAGTACCGCCTTCCCCACCTGGAAATAAATAAAATAATATGAGGAAAGGCGAGATGAAACTCCGGTCTCCGGGGGGGAAAGCAATTAAATTGATGACTGGTCCAATGTAATTAGTACCGTTTCTCTATTTCCTCCCAAAGGTCATCGGCTTGATTTCCTTCCAAAGCACACACGACACCACTGATGAAAGGCTACGGACTGACTCCTGTGTGATCGGGTTCTCTCGGATATGCTGCTCTCTACTTGTCAAACGCTTCGGGAGGATGATTTGTTCCAGTTGTGCTAACCAGAGATTTTACGATTCTCAAATGCGCTAAGGCATTTATCCCAGATAGTCGCCATTTGTTATGCCCTGCATCCCCATCCCTACATTTTGTTTGCAAAATGTTGGGTCCCCCTTTTTTTTTTCTTTTGCTTTGCTTTTTGCTACGGCTTTGCCTTGTCTTTTTTTCTTTTTGCTTTCTTTCTCTGGGGTTTTCTTCCCCGGAATGTCTTGTTTTCTTGGTTTGGTTTTCCCTTCGGGATCCCAGATCCTGGAGGTTGCCTTGTGGTTGGAAGCTTGATTCGGGACTCTGGGATTCTTTGTGATGATGTTCCTAATTCTTAGGAATATCATCATAAGGAATCCCCGGGCCCAGAGTCTGGATGTTTTGCCTAACCTGAAATCTCCAGAGTGAGGAGGATTAATTTTTATCACGGGTATAAATAGACTCACCTGTCATTTTCACACTTACCGCGATTAAAATCTTTGAGCACTTAGAGCAAAATAGAGCAATTTTCAAAGAGACTAGCAGAGCAGTTACAGAGAGATTTGTGATAATCAAAGCTTAACACCTTCTACTGCTCTCAGACATACACTAGTGCTCCGTGGTGGTGATCTCGACGGCTTGACAATTTGAAGTTGTTGTAGAGTTCTCCTGGTAATCTTTCCCTTCCTCCGCCTTCTGCATTTTTTAGGTTGGTTTCTCTACTTCCCTCCTTTTCGCTTTGCTTTCATTTTTTGGTTTTTCTTTCAGTTTGCTTGTTTTTGTTTTTGTTTGCTTTGTTTCTCTGTTGTTTTGGTCCTCTGGTTTTTCCGCTTGCTGGTGGCTTGGCTCTGCCAGAAGGTTGTCCACCTTCTGTGCAGATGTAGATAGTATGTAAATGATTTGTAAATAGTCTCTAAATAGCATGTACATGATGTAAATAGCTATATATTCTCGTTTCAGCTTTGTCTGGTTTTTCCTGTGAGAGTCATCCATGTGTATATTCATATATATATGTATATTTCTATAGGTAACCCTTGTATATCTCCCTCCTTTCCATGTATATACCCCTCGACTCTCTATATATCCTTTTGGGTGGCTTGACGAGCTGGTCAAGTCACCCTTGCTGTTGGTTTTTTGCTTCAAGTTTGCTTCGAGGCAGAAAACCACCTGTTTGAAACCCGGCTCTTGGCCTGTTTCAAACGGGTGGTTTTCTCTCTCCTCCATCAAGGCTGTCAAAGCCTCATTTATTTCCCATGCGTGCAATTACTTTTGTCCAAGTGGCTTTCCCTTTTCACATGTTTGAATAGTCAGCTCCGCCGCTAGTGCCATCCCATCCATTAATTGCTAGCGCACGTGGCGTCCACGTGGACATGCTTCCACATTCTTCTTTGCTAACGGTCATTTCTCCGGGCTTCGGGTCCCTTCCCGCCATTCATCCCATGTCTTCGTCAAGTGTAACACAAATTTCCCAGACCCAGAAGTATAATGAAAAATCAAAAGTTTATGTTTTACTTTTCGGATACTTATGTGAAAAAACTAACTTTTCAGGAAAAGCAAACGGCGCGGTGGTAAGAACTCCAGACCCTGGAGTTATTGTTTTATTTTGATAAATATGTTCTGACGGTCTCTTTGTCTCACAGGTCTGGACTTCATTTTACAACCATGTCTGAAGCATCTGCATCATCTCCTCCCGGAAGTCCGGAGTTGCCATCCACAACTGAGACCAGGGCAGCGGTAAAGTCTAAAATAGAGAAGGCCCTGGAAAAGCTGCCCCTCACCATGAAGTACATGCAGGGTGAGGAGATTGTGGGCTCAAAGATTGAGTCCTAGGTAAAGTTCATTACCGACCCCAGTGTCAGAACTTGGGCAGAAATGCAGGCCCTAGTAAAGATAATGCATATCCAACGACAGGCTGGAGACACAATTGCAACCAACGTCGGAGGTTTCAGGATTCTCCAGGAAGCTTGCTTTCCGTGCTCTATGCAATCTCCAGAGCTTGTTCGTACTCTGGCGGCCCACTATAACTCTTCCGTCTGGGCCGTCATGTTAGCAGCTGCAGAACCCACGGGATTCCCCACTCTACTGGTGTCCCTTGACCCAGTTACTTTCCAAGCAGGCCTGGGAATCCGGCAATTTGCTAGGTCCTTGGTGGTCATGAGGACGGAGGCCTTGAAACAATTCAACCAACTGGAGGATGCCGCCTGGGTGTACATGAACACTCACTGGCTAAAGGTCCCAAAGAGGGATCCAAAAAGAATGAAGATAAATATCCCCCGCTCCGAATTCACGGAAAGCATCCAAATGGGGATGATAGCATTGGCCCAGTTATTTGGGTAGCCCTCCACCCAGGAATTTGAAAAGTGGATGTACTATTTCCTCTTGGGCATCTTCGCTAAGGGAGAATTCTTCGACTGGGCGACCATTATCTCCAATCATGTCGACTCCTAGTTCTGACAGATGAACGAGAATAAGAAGTTCTATATGACTTCTTATGTTTTCTAGGCTTTGGCCCAACAGAGGCCCCAATCCAATGGCCTACTTACAGATGGCATTCTCGGACTTGGCCGGGGATAGAAAGCACCATGGGATCATTTCCCATAGATTCAGTGGGAAGCCATCTTCCCCAGTTACTGCCGGGTAAATGACTCCTTCGTTTACTACCATTTGCTCATGCCCACCCGGGATGCCGGATACCGCCTATCTACTGAGGTGATGAAATTAGTTAGTATTTATGGGCACTACTACATCTATTTCCAGTAGCACACTTCCATTAGGGTCGCCGACTTCTCCAGGAAACCCTAATTGTTGCCCAAGCATTACGAGGACAAGATCGTGCTGCTGGAATATTGCCGACAGATGATGGAGTTGCACACCCTCTTGGCCCACAAGAAGGTCCTGAATGTTTCATTCCCAATCTCCTGTGGGAACTACACCTGCAATCTGGCCGCCGCAAAGGAGATAGATAATGAGCTTCAATGTTACAACTTGCAAGAATTTTATCTGGCGTGAAAAAATTTTGATCCGCATGGCAGAATTGCAACGGCACTGCCCCAGGCTTCGGACCCCCACTACGCACACATGGAGGACTTCTGGGAAAATCGCCAGGATGATATGGATGTATGTAGCCGGTATTATGATAGAATGATGGCCGAAATGATGCAGGAGCTAAAGCTCCAGAGGTTCCCGGCGGGCTTTTCAGATGACGCCCCCACCATAGATCCCTAGTACAAAGAAAAGGGGATCGAAAAAATGCCCCTGGTGCCAATGAATTGAGCTATCCAGGAGGACCACACAATTGAGGACTTCACTCGGGAGGTGGTCGAGAGGAGTCATGCCTATTTTAAGAAGGCATGCCCCGGGAGTGCGCGCCTAGCCTCCCGGCCAGTAACAAAAGCACCACCACCAATACCAAAGTTGACTCGGGGGGCTGGGACTTCTGCACAAGGCGCAAATAAAGGAAAAGGGACAGAGATAACTCCCCTCGCACAGCAAGTCCCCATTCAAGAATAGATTAGGCAATTTGTAGCAGCATCCCAACAAATGAGGGAGCAATTGATCACAAGGCTTACCACTCCCCCGCTAATGGCCGGGCTAATTCATCCTTCTTCCTCCCCATCGCTGGCAGCCTTAATGGCGAAGGTGACCAGGTGGATCCTCTGGAGGCAGCAGCAATAGTAGATGTGGGGCCGCCTTTGATCACCCAGAGGAAGAGAAAGCACATCAAACAGCCCAAGGCAGAATCGGCGCCTAGGGCTTCCCTCCTAAAAGAAGTAGAAATCCTTTCTTCTAGTTCCCTGAAACCAGAGAAAGAAATAGAACAGGAAGACATCCCAGCTAGTCCCCCTCTAGAAGAGGAGTTTTACATGTTTGCAGTCGATGAGTTCAGAAATATGTAAGGGGATGATACACAAGTGGGGACAGAAGTCCCAGAGCAAGAACAAGAGGCTGAAGACCTGGAAGACCGGGAAGAAGAAGCTGTGAGACAACAAGAGCAGCAGACAAAAGAAAAGAGGCCAAGACTAGAGATTACCTCCGAGGCCCTAGGAATAGAAGGTCCAGGAGTGGACCAACAGCCACCAAGTGAACAAAAGGCATCCGCTGGGGAACCCAGACCTGGAACTTCAAGACCAACCATAACCCCAGCCGCCTTGTTCCCAAGGCCACTCCTGGGGGCAACCTTCAGGCGGGTTATCACAGCGGCCCAAACTCTAAATCTTGGCTCGATACCGCCCCTACTACCGACGGATGAAGAAGAAGAAGAAGAGCAGCATGAAGAGGAGATCCCCGAAGAAGCCGATCAGGGTCTAGACACATCAATTGACATCAGAGACCAGGCTGAGGAGATAGAGATTGAAGAAGATGTTGCTACAGAAGAGGTTCTAGTAGGGAGAGAAACGGAGGAAATACCTGTTGAAAAGGAGCAGCCGCCACCGGACACCGGGAGAGGATTTGAAGAACAAATTATGGCAGGGAGGCCACCTCTCCCACCTCCGTGGTTGGCGAAGAGCAGAAAAAGGAAAGCCCAATCCACTCCAATAGTCCCTATCTCCCTGGCCGAAATGATGGCTTTGGCTCAGGCCCCGCCAAAAGCAAAGAAGGCCCGGACAGTTCATACCCTTCGAACTGGGCCGGGCGGAGAAACAGTTGCGATGGTGGCAACACCTCCCCCTGACACCAATGAAGTGACCGCAGATCCCGTGGATTACAATATCGCAGAGGTATCCTTGGGCAAAAGAGGAAAGCAGGGCGAAGTGGACCTGCTAAAGGAAGCGGCAAGGGCAGTGGAGGCCCGATATGAAAAGGAGGCCCAGAGGCTCAAGGCCGAAAAGGAGAAGAGTGAAAACCTCATGGGGTTACTTACAGAGCTTGCCCGACCCCTTAATGCCGCCCCTCCACAGACCTCCACATCAGAGGAATTACCGCAGAGTGACATAGACTCCCTGCGAGTAATGAAGAAAAAGGCCCTGGCAGTAGACGAATGGGTCGCTCTACAAATAGGAAACACCCAGCGTTTC